>BMAO01016784.1:0-72139 GCA_019973975.1 Trichonephila clavata
ATAATTTTTAATTTAGTAAAATTTCTTTCACCTAAAACAGGTAATTGTCAAAAACAATACTTTTTAAAAAGTATTGCTAAAGCAAAATTTTAGAAAAACTGGGAATGACAGCATTTTTAATCATAATTTCTAATTCCATGGCGCGTCTATAAGGGTATTCTCAGTATTTTTTACCTAAGTCATGTGAAAATAAAACCATAAAGCACTCGCAAAGCCTGGGACTCAACGCAAGGGGATATTTAAAGCAATTTATTACTTCTTTGTGCAAGCGAAGGAGGAAGTGGACAGGGTCCTTTTCAGAAGCCTGAGAAGCTTAACAGCTTCCCAAATAACTATCAGTTGAAGTGACACAGGAAACGCTTGGAATGAGGGCCTGGTCTTCCATCTGTAAGTCATTGTATAACTTGCAGGACTGGACAATTCAAGGGAAATTCCTGAATGCATCGTAAAATCGGCGCCTATAAATGGAATATTTGTTCCTCTCAAATGTTTTTAGCGCGTTTTTCACGTAGTGTAAAAAAAGCGCTATTAGGACGCAAATTTCGTCTTCATTCTCGTTCCATATTTTGTCGTACCTTTTTCTCAGCCAATAAGCAACCAATTGACCTCGGGTTTTCGGCATTGGTCGCATTTGTGCCCTAGATGAGCGAATCATATTTAAATTTAATAATTTTTTTTAAAAAATATAGTTACTACTTTATGTTAGTAAAAAGTTCATTAGTTGCATATTGTAAAATACAACGTGAAAACGCGCTAAAATTACTTAACCATGCCAATGATTGATATCTTGTTTTTTTTTTTAAATCCTGAAACACTTTTTTTTTTCTGAATTGAAGCTGTTTTCCTCTTGTTCTAGGATTTGGCAAGGAAAAATAATAGGGAAAGGTTAGCCTGGATTATTTGAAGAGCATAGACTATTTTAATTAATTAAAATATTTATTTTTATATCTTTATTGAGGAGCACTGAAGCAATGGAATCTAATAATATCTGTTTTTAATTTTCCTGGTGATAATTAGTGCTCTAAAGTGATATCACGTGTTGATGCTTTTAGCAAGCTCCGATACAGACTTTTAAACATTGCCAAACACAATTCTTCTGGCATAAAAAGTTCGACAATATTAATCTAAAAGAAAAAATTATTGCAATTTTTAATTTTTCAGCAGCTTTCAGAATACACAAGTAATATATTTCGTTTATCGTCAGTAATTAAATTCACTAACCAAAAAACTGGAATAAACAATTTGAATAATTAATAAATTAAAAGTAAAAAAAACTTTTTTAAAAACAAGCTTTTATTTAAACGAACTAAAAAGAATAAAATAGATTTTTCTTTACAATTTTTTTACTATTAACTTATAACGTCATTACACAATTTACATGATATAAAAGCTTGTCGCAAGATTAAAGCACTCTTATTTAAGAAAAATTTATTTTTTTCTTTTTTAGTGCGTTTAAATATAAAAGCTTGTTTTTAAAAAGTTTTTTTTTACTTTTAATTTATTTTTTACTTTTTAGTTATCACTGGACAGGTGTCTTAGTCTGTTCATCTCATTCAACGCATCATTGTTGCTAGGTGTTAGCCGGTTATTTTCAAATATCTAGAATATTATATCCAAAATTTCGGACATGAATTCGGAAAAATCATTTATGAATTTGAAAGAAGGGAAAATTTCACAGTGAATTCATTTTATGTCATATGCGATAGGACAATAACAGAACTATCCCGAAGAGCTGAGATATATGAAACTGTTTTAGAACACACCTAGCTGTATTTTTGAAGAGAGATTATTACCTAAAATTAAGAAGAAAGCTCTTATACAAAGACTAATGGATATTTATGAAGATGGTATTGAATCTTTTAATTTTCGCGAAGTATTGGATCAGTTTTTACGATTTTTGAAAGAAAAAAAAGATACATTGAAAACCCCACTAGAAATTTATCGAGTTGCTAGAGAAATGGTATCAGGGGCGGCTCTAGGGCCGGACAAACCGGACCCATGTCCGGAGCGGCAAATTTTAAGGGCGGCATTTGGATCGAATTTGGAAAATATTTTTTAGTGTTACAAAAAGTTTGTTATATTTTTCTGAAATATGGGTGTGAATTTTATATTTCATTTATCGTGCCTTATTTCTTTATTTTGTACTCTGAATGTTTAATGTCAGTTGTCTTTTGTTTTGAAACTTTAAGGGTTCGAGGCGGGAGTATATGTTAAATCATGAAATTTGATATGCTTACACATCTTTCACTGGTAACTTTCTCAACATCCAGGAGTGAGGTCACAATAGACATTCCTTTCATCCATACGATGTCCAGTGTCAGCTATCCAAAAGGGGACAGGGGTAGTAAAAGTTTTTAATGGATAGAGAGCCACAAGAGATGTTTTTAGTCTTGAATGTAGTTACTATTAGTTAAAATATATACTTGTGATCCCCACCATCAGTAGACTCTTTTTCGAAGAAATTGGCCCGCTGAAATGGGCCATTTCTTCTCTTACATTTTACTCGTTTGAAATAATAATAGGTAATTATGTACTTAATTTTGAATTATTTTGTATTTTTTAAGGCTTAATATATATATATATATATATATAGGATGCATTTTTGTTCGTCAGAATTATTCAGGTTTTATAGTTGTGTATCGATGTGAACACACAATTTATCTTTTTTAATTATAATTTTTGGCTTTGGAGAGGGCCGGCATTTTCCACTTTGTCCAGGGCGGCAAAACTGCTAGAGCCGGCCCTGATGGTATCGATTTTCCCTAATGTGAAGACATACTTTTGAAAATATATTTAACAATACCGATACCAAATGTATCAGGTGAGTGATCTTTTTCAGTTTTAAGGCGCGTTAAAATTATTTAAGAATGCTATGGGAGAGGAGACAAGATGAACAACCTTGACATATTACGTATAAAACAAGATTTTATGGACAAAATAGACACGGGAAAAAATCGATGAATTTGCCAAAAAGAAATCAAGGCATAACCTTTTACAGCAAAATTGCACAAGCTCTTTAATAAAGTTTTTAATTTTTTTTAAAGTTAAGGTTTATCTTGAGTTTCAATATAGCTATACATTTTATTACGAGATTTTAAGTTTAACGAACCTTTTCACTGTTTTAGTTTTTTACTCTTGAATTTATGGGCCTCAAACCTTTTATCGCCAGGGGCCTCCAACTAACTTAATCCATCTCTGTCTTTGTATTGGAATCAGATCTCGAACGTCACTTATATAAATGTCGAAGTCTCAGTGTTATTTAAAAAAATTATTTCAGGATATTACTGGAATCTGTCATTAAATGTAATTTTCTAATATATAAAAGAAAGTTTTTTTTAAAAAAAATGAAATGAATTTAAGGCATCAGATCAGTATTATAAAAAGGTTTTTTTTCGATTGGAAAACACCATAAATTGTATTAAAATGATTTCATCCTATATATGAATTTCACAAACTCCCCAGTTATTTCATTTCATACCTGTTTCAATAAAATTCATCAGGTTTAGAAAGTTTTATTGCAATTTTTATATTCATTTGCTTGCATTAGAATTTATATTTGAGTTATGGTCAGGCTAAAAATAAATGGGCTTTCCAAATGCGCTATGGTTTCGAATCTTGATTTCATTCACGGCCCTTTGTTTTGAATATCGTAGTATGCTTCATATTAAACGAAATTGATCCTTGCAATCCTTAGACGGCGTAATATGGATGGGAGAAACGAGATACGTGTCACATATTTGTCACTAGCATTTCAGAAATTCGAGGTACTGCGTCGCCTATCCAAATTAAAATGTTCAGTTGTTTGTGTTTCCAAACCATTCATTTATAGTACTAATATTACCTTTAATGAATATGTTATGTGTATTGAAATCAGTAATTCAAGGAAGAAAATTTTGAGAAAATCCCTTAAATAGTATAAATACTTTACTGTAATAAACTAAAATTTGCTGACTTACAAATTTATGCAGCATATAATACGAAAGTCATTTTCATTTACATTATTAGGAATAAATGTATGCATTCCATATGATATTGTCAACCACGTTGAAATATTTAGTGAAAACATGCACAGATTATCCAGAATATAAACGTTTTTGACGAATGTTAACATTTTGACTTGAAAATAATAAATTAACTTCAATTTTTTTAATTAATGGTCGTTACAGTAAACGTCATCCTATTGATGCGAGCTGCTAATTTATTTTTCACTACTTTTCACAAAACATCAAATTTAATCAGTTAATTCCATTTATTTAATACTTATATCCATCAAAATATATTTTATATATATTTTTTTTAAAAAAATGTTAGTAGTACTCAATGGCTTAAAGTATACCTCCGCATCGCAGGGAGGCCCAGGATTCAAGGGGCCCCATATAGACTGACTGATGTCGAAGAAGTAATCCTTTGTAAGATCCGGCTTGGGGCTTAAAACCAGACTTTATAGAGGGTCCCTAATATTTTCCGTGAGACAATTGGTGGTACTTAAAAAACTTTATAGATGACCGCCCTTCCTTTGTAAGCCCATTACAACCAAATTTATAAAATCTGAGAAGTCCTAAGTTTTCGTATGTATTCTAAGGGGAAAAATTTCTTAGTGCTCATCTTAAAAAAATCGCATCTATATTTATATACGAAATGTTCACTTAAACTTTTTGCTAGATATAATTTAACAGAAATGTGTTTATAAAGTTTGTATAACATATTTTACGGTTCAGTTTTATTAATTAAAATGTTTGAATTTTACTATTGCAAAGTATTTTATGCGTGTTTCAGCATTGATTTTTAAGAACTTTTATGTAAGATTTTGCATCTTTAATTTCTAAATAAAACATAAAATTTGTACTTTTAAAATCTTTTAATTACATGTTTCGAAAAGAAGATATAAATATTTGTCATGCATAACACTGTTTGGAGCTTCTTGATTTTACAAATATCTGTGTGCATGTGAATATTTGGTACATATGATGTTGATTGTATTGCGATTCACGATTACTTGTAACAAAATGAAGGGGAAATTTTTGAAGCTAATTTTTGAAAATGCATATGAAGCTTTATTTTTCACTTTTTTTTTCTGTTAAGTACAAACTTTAAAGCATCAAAGAAAATTTTGTTATGGAATTATTCAATTTTTTTCAATAGCAAAAAGTATGAACACAAAAAGAATAAAAACTGATTGGCTTTCTTCCTTTTTCACTAGATAACTTTTGAAGGATGTACATTATAGTTCTACATTCTTTTATAAAATTGAAAACGGAAGAATGCTTGTGTATTCTGAAAAAAAAACCTAAAATTTTAAATTTATCTGCTATTTAGGGATTTCTTAAAATTAAAAACAAATTTAAACAATTCAGAGAGAAAATCCTTCCTTTCCTTGTTATTGTTACTAATGCCACCTGTCTGACGTAGTCAGATCGAGGCCCACGATATTCATCATGGCATCGGGCTAGACTGTACGCCTGTCATTAGCCGTAGCTTTGAGTACCATGCGGGTGACAGTACGATTTGGCTCGGTTCCACCCCAATTTTGAGAGAGAACACCTTAGGAGTGGTCAGGGGCCTCTCTTTCCTTTCCTTTGTGTATATGATGTTGCGAATTTACTTATTGAAAATTTATGTTATTTTTCAATTTTTTTCATTTTTTCAAGTGTTACTTGAAAATAAGCTTCAGGTTCCATGAAAAATGCGTCTTAAACTTACACAGGAAGCTATTTCTTGGTAATTTTTTTTAATAACAGTATTATTCATAATAAGCTATTTTCCTCTTCGAGTATTTCGCCACAACTCGTATCTGTAATAAATAGATTTATGTAATTTTGTCCCACTCCCACTTTTGCAGGGGTGTTTTTTAAAAATAATTATAATATTGTATCATTTTCATGTTGATGCTTATTTTTTGTATCGTTTCCTGTCTATCCCGTGTTAAATCGAACCTGGGTAATCTCACTAAAGTTTACTCAGGAAAACTCATACACATACCTGTAAGTAGTATGTAGCTTTACTTTCCTCTGTTCTGCGTGAGTGAATATTAACGTCGCACTGTTCAGACGAGGGCTTTTGGAGACGAACCTCGTAATTTTGAACCATGGTCAAGTGACAAGGACGACGCCAGAGCTGGCATCCCCTCTCCTAACTACCACACCACACCAACGGGAGGACTTTTGAGCTCTCAATAGATTTGACGTGCATTGCGCCCCTACACGGCGGGTCTTCAGTGGTACTGGGCTCGAACTCATGACATACCAGCCACTAGTCTGTTACCTTGTCCACTAGGCTAACACGACAACTTCATATATTCTGCAGATCATGATAAAGGGCTGATGTTAAAATAGCTTTGTATATTTAAAATACTAATATATTTTTACTTGATAAAGTCCAATCAAAATAGAACCCTCGGTGTTTTTTGTTGTTGTCGCACCAAGGCGTTTGGTTACCTCGCTACGCCCCTGTTATATAACTCTATATTAAATAAAAAATATTAATAGTGTATTTCCAATCTGAACAGTCTGGAGCGTAAAATGTCAAATCAGGTGTCATCCTCCTGAATTCATCGTGATTTAAAATTACGAAGTTCGTCACCTCTATACCCCTCACGTTGTTTCGAAGTGCGATATTAACAAAACAAAAGAGAGAGAGAGAGAGAGAGAGAGACCAGCCAACGAAATTCAATCAGAAATTAACGAAAAATCTATTTGTTAACTTTTTTTATAATATTAGTTTCTGTTCACATCTATATTTTTTATTGCAGAGAGCGTAATTACTGTTGGATATTGATTAGGTTTGCTTTAAAACGTTTCTACTTACGTGTTTTTAAAAAAATTTATATTTTTTGGGGGGAAGGGGAAATAAAATTTTTAAAAACAATGAGTTTAATTAATGATTTTAAAACATTCATTTTTTAAGAAAGCAACTTAAAAAAGAACCAGCAAAAAAGTAAACGAAAAAATTCATATTTTTTAAATGTAAAATATATATATGTACTACTTCTGAGGTCATTTTGCTTTTTGACCTTTTATCTCGCTATAATCTTACATGAAGTTTTTTCACACACCGTCGAATAGTTATAAAAATAGACTTCTAATAAAAGCATGACTTCGATATAATTTCTTTTAGATGTATATTTTTCATACAATAATATTTTCATTAAATTTCTCACAAATAAATTGCGTGGAAAAACTTAATAAAAATGTAATAATGATAATATTTGATGTACAGCATAGAGAGATGCATAATAGCAATTATTTTTCAGTATTGATTAAAATGTCTATTTTTATGTTATTAATACTTTACAAAAATTCAAAAAAAAATTATTAATCCGTTTACATTAAAAATATTTTGCGTAGTAATATAATTAAAATATTCGTTCTAATCAAGATATAGAGTTAAAAATATCTAGCCAAAAAGAATAAATCAGGGGAAAAGAAATGAGAAGAATGGTTCCCACGTTTTTTTAACAAGCTAATTAAGGCGCGTTTATGTTCGAGTGTCGGTGTCGTAAAATAGCCCCCTCCCCCCATGTGAATCATGAGATGAGTGAGAAGTTTCTAAGGATTGGTCCTAAGATTCCTTTCCTTTTCCTGGTCTAGGAGGATCCAATTATCTTATTGTAGAACTACACTTTCGTCTCTTTCATAGCAATCCTCCAAATAAAATATCAGAAAAGTTAATTTGAATAGAAACATGATAGAAAAATCAAAAGTATGAAAAAGCATTCACTTTGAAATAAATGTAAATAGTGAAAGAGAAAAAAAAGAACGACAAATTGAATTTACATTCAACCATTATTTTGATTAATTTTTTTTTAATAGAAAGGACTGAGAATTATTGGAGTAATCCAATATCATCCATTTTCAGTTTTCATGTGCTTAATTTAAAGTTACTGAGTTACACACAGCAAAGATTTTGCCACTTTCTTCTAGTAAACTAAGGTAGTGATTTTCCCTTTTGTGAGCATAATTTGTCCAGGCACAGAATGTTCAATAATACATTAAATTTAAAATAGTATATGGCTGTGGAAATTATCTAAAATCTGAACTTTAAAATAACTTCAGCAATAAGTTTTAAAATTCTAATTAATCCTGAATTGTACCTAATTTATTAAAATGCTTTTAAAATTTCAGAAATATAATCCCTGAGTTAGAGTTGGAAAGACAGTAGTGTTTTAAAAAAGAAATTTAAAAACTGCATTCACATATTTGTTTAAATAAAATAAAAGAAACTGAATATACACAAAGAAATATAACATTTCAGTCAGCACTGAAATTCTAAAAATCACAGCTTCCTGTTGTGAATGTGTGGTGGTGTGGAATTTAGGAGAATGAAATATTATCTGATTAAATCCTCCACATAAAAAGTATACAAAGAATAGCATGTCAAGTTATTGAGATTTTATACATATATTGATAGAAATTTTATACATATGAAACAATTTTTAAAAAAATTATTCAACGCACACACAACAGTAAATTATAACATCAAATACTTCCTCACTAAATTTTATATATATTGAAATAAAAAATAGTTAAGGGAATAGTGAGCAAATATTATTCCTTCCTATCAAAAATGCCATTTCAAAATGAATAGCTGCTTCAATATAAAAATTTTGAAGTTCAAAATGTAATATATATATATATAGATTTTTTTACAAATAAATTATTTTTAGTTACTGTGGTGTGGAGGTAGTATGTTGGTCAAGAAATATTTATACCCGAATAAACAATTTTTGTTTTATTTTTTAATAATGATATGTTTTTAATACTTATATAAAGAACAAATTAAAATTCAGTATTCATTTTTTAAAAAAATAATAAATCTGCAACTCTTCTAAATTATTTTGAAGTACCTTCATAATATAAAAAGTATGAATATTTTTCAGAGCATCTTTTTCTATTATGATCTTATTTAAGTCAGGGCAGTTTTGTTACAAAAGTTGCTGAATTGTTCATGGTGCTAAATACTGGCTAAGTTGCAGTCTTAGTGCCAGGAAGAAAAAATGGGGAACTCTGACAGCTTTAAACATTTGAACAATTATAACTTCAGGTTCTTATTAAAATATGCAGTTATATTTCCATCTACCTCTGAAATTGGCACATCTTATTGGACTAAGTGAAGGCATTTCTGGACAGTGTAGCATTGATAATTAAAAAAATATATGCTATAAATTTGGGACTAAAACCGAGTAGTGAAAAATTGAAGCAAGCACTGAACATTCGGAACAGTAACGGGAAATTTGGGATAATGTACAATCAAGTTCAAAGGAAATTATTAAAGGAATCAAACACAAGAAAGAAAAAATGTATTAATCCTTCTTTTTAACAACCCCTAAATTTAAAAAAAAAAAAAAAGGAGGAAGAAAAACTTATACATTTTTCTTCATTGAAGTAAAATTTTCAGGAAAAATCAATCTCATTTTTTAAAACAAATATTTAATTTGTATATCTCAATACATCAAATTGAAATTTTTATTTCAAGAAATTATAATTCAATGAAAGAAAACAGACACTGTCATGTAATAATAATAATATATTCTTATTATTAGAAATCTTATTTTTTTAAAAAAAGAATTCTGTAAGAAAAAAAATATATTTTTTTTCAAAACCTATATCAAAACCTAGTTTTTACTGGAATAAGTGTTCCAAGCAAAATATACATTAAGGTATTTTGAAAATTTATCATTATTTTCCTGCCATTAATAATTAATTTTGAAGTACTGAAAACTTATTTTAAAATGATCACTACTCAATATAGCTAATAATAATAATAATAATAATACGGTTTCATAAAATTTACTTTAAAATTTTTTTTAAAAAAAAGTACATTAATACTATTGATAATTGAAATGGTTATAATCCTATGTTTTTTAAAAATTTTTAAAAAAAATTTTCAGTTTTATACTACAGAATTTTACGTTTAATCACACGTTTTAAGCATAGCTGAAATATGAATCTTATTGTGAACAATGGTTATAATGAATTTTCAGCAAAGTAAGAACAGAACTCTGAAAAATAAATTATACCCTTTATATATTAGCTAAATCACAATATAAACATAATTTTGGACTGTTTTTTAACTGAAAAATTATATGAAATTCAAGTCAATTTTTGTTTAGCATAAGCTGAAAATAATTTTAATTCTAAACAGTATTTAAAAGGCAATGGATCTAATTCCTACCATTTTATAACAGTCAATATGATATAGATAAGTATAAAACACAATTTTCTTTCTTTATGAATAATATATATATATAATTACTATATTATATATATATATCAATATTTTTTCTAGTTATGTTTCTTAGAATCTGTTTTCTATCATTTAGCTTTGTGGGTAGTATAATTTTGTCTTATTATTTTTTTTCATTTTATTATACTATATATATATATATAGTTATCTTAGGTATATAACTATTTTTAGTATATTTTTGAAATATATATATATATATATATATATATATATATATATATATATATAAGAATATTGCTCTAAATGAAAATCTGATTTAATTTCAGCTGCAAAAGTTAAAAGGATTTTGTAACAATAATCCTCAAGTATCTGTTTAGAAAAAATTTGCTAAACCTGATTCAAATGTTATAAGGATTAATAAAAATTTACTAAAAATTACAAATAATCAAAAATATATCAATAAACTAAAATATTTTACTCTTCTATTTTAAGTCTACAATATAGTTACAGTTCTACATTTGTTTTTCCAGTTTCACTTAATATTTTTAAAAATTTAATCTTAATTCTTATTTTATAAACATACCATATTTCTAATGAACTTGTATACAACAAATAAACAATGAAAACATATTTATATCTTAAAATTCAAACAAAAATTGAAAAAACATTGAAATTGTTCAGTAGTAAAGTTATAAACAATAAACGCACAATATTTATAGTATGTTATTAGATGCACACATACTGAAACACACACTCAACACAGCATATCCAAAAAATACAATACATTGCATTTTTTTTCTAATTATGTTGAAAGTAGCCAATAATTCATAGAGAGCCAAATATAGCAACCCCAAAACAGAGGAATTTGAATTCCAAGGCTGTAAAAAGTAGGAATAGGTGCTGCCAACGAAATTGCGCATTACACCTTCGGCCTTGTTTGTTCCTTTTATCTATCAGACTTCAATATTTTATATGCTGCACTGTAACTATTGAGCAAATTCTTAACTGTAAAAGAAAAGGAAGAAATTTAACTTCGGTTTTGGCAACGATTACATGCTTGTGTTAACTTCTCGCTCTTTAAGCTGCTCGTTTTACGTGTAAATTTTTACCGTTAGATTCTTTAAGATCTTCAAAGAGGATCAGTGAAAACTACGTCGAGAAGGAAAAAGTTATTCCAGTTGTTAGACTAAACTTTGATTTATCATCTGAATATATTTCTTTATGGTTCCATAAATCATTGTGATATTAATTTGAAAGTGTGCTGTACAATATTTACAATGTCGACGGAAGAGCTGGAGCAGTCCGAGAATAATACAGTTGCTGTAGAAGAACCAAGTCCTGATCTCATGATCAAACATCCATTGCAGAATATGTGGAGTTTGTGGTTTTATAAGAATGACCGAACGAAATCATGGGAAGAAAATTTGATGGAAATCATTACTTTCGATACTGTTGAAGATTTTTGGGCTCTGTATAATCATCTGGAAGTTGTCAGCAAGATTCCTATTGGATGTGATTATGCATTATTCAAACATGGTATAAAGCCCATGTGGGAAGACAGCAGAAACAAGCAAGGAGGTCGATGGCTGTTAAATGTTCAGAAATCTCAAAGAAATACTGATCTGAACAATTATTGGCTTGAGATACTTCTATGTTTGATCGGCGAAGCGTTTTGTGAGCACAGTGATGACATTTGTGGTGCTGTGGCTCAGATCAGAAATAAAGGAGATAAACTTGCTGTTTGGACTGCAAATGTTAAACATCAAGATGCTATTATGAAGATAGGCCAGATTGTTAAGGAAAGATTAAATTTGCATCCAAGAAATGTGATTGGTTATGAAGCACATACAGATACACAAGTTAAAACAGGCTCAGCTGCTAAATGTAGATATACATTATAAGGTAATCTTAATTAGTAAATTGAAATATAATTATATGTTGGAGGGTGTTTTTTGTTTTTGAGTGTGCAATTTGTTAAGCATAAGTGTATGAAAAATGTAATAATCTTCTGTTTTTCAATTTATATTTTTGCATTTTGTTAAATAGTACGAATTATAGTACTAAACTACATTTTTGTATTTGATTCATGAGAGAAATTTCAGTTATGAAATTTTATTCTGAACATTACATAATTATCAAGAAGTTTGTGATAATATAGAAAATGACAAACAGAGAGAAACATTGGAGTAAAGGGAAAAAATTAATTTAAATTTGAAAGAGAGAATTTTTCAAATGTCGTGTTTATGAACTGTCTGAAGAAAGTGTTTAAAATTTTGTTTTGTTAATTAAAAAAAAAAGAGGAAATAGTTTTATTCAAAAATATTTTTCAAAAGTATTATATTAATGTGTCTATATGTGTGTGTAATGTAAAATATAATCTATTGAAAGGTTTACCATATTTAAATAGATAGTGTACTTGAATATCTTAAATATTTGTATAATTTAACTATTTCTGTTGAATAGTTAAAATTATATATATCATTTGCTATTTGATATTCATTCTTGCTGTGCAATTGCATCATTTCTTATGATCCATTTTCTTATAACTATTGTATTTCAGCTATTGTAATGCTTTTTGCATACACTTTTTATTGTGAAGGAAAATAAACCAAATAGAGGTAATTTATATTTTCTTTTTAAGTTAATGTAAATTAAATTTTTCTGAAAGGTTAAATTTTTTATCCTTCTGGGAAAATGATTTTCAAAAAAGATTTGTTGTTTATTTAAAATTATGGAAGGTGTATATTCTGTTGGTTTAAATTTAATGTAAAATCTTGCTTTTTGTAGAGTTACATTTAAAGCCGAATCTATTTGGTTTATGTACATAATATTCAGTCCCCCTAAATAATATATTTAATCCAGGAACCTTGCATTAATCTTTTGTAAAAACTCAATTAAGATCTTACTTTGCCATTAAGCAACACTTTTTGTCCTGGCATCTATAGGGGGACCACTAGTGTATAGTTTGTATTTTTACTTTTGTTTTCTCTTGCTATGGTGAATCATCTTTACAATTTAATAAGTGTTATAAATCTCATAACACTATTAGGGTTTGAAATGCTTATTATATACCCTCTAAATCTTATTATTGTAGTATGTATGTTGGATTTTTTTCTTATAAATTTGCTTTTTGATTCTTAGTGATTAAAAGTGTTTTGTGAAATTGGTTTGATGAGTGTTTTTTTTTAATAATTTATTCTTTACTGTTTTAATACAATACAATAGATATTACAAAACATTAGTCTCTTACAGGTTCCCAGAAATATATTTACACTTGGAGACATTTGTAAAATGAAACTCGTAAAAAAGTTGACTCTCCATTTCTTCATATTTACTTTTTAGCCATAACCAGGAATTCTCTTTGATTGTTGTCTGAATGATAATGGTACTTAAGCATTATTGCAAAAATCGCTAACTCTATTAATAACTTGCCAAGTTGGCAACCTTGATTTCCTATGTGTCATATACGCTTGAATTGGCATCCATGTGCTTCGTTTCATATAATGTCACCAATAGTTTCCAATAATGTGTAAGTACCAATTTTATGTATCATACCATAAACTTTAATATATTTGGAAATTTTTATATCTTTATTAGTATTTTACTAAGACATTTAATCTGCTCAAAACATAGAATCTATTGCCTTTTCTTATTTCATATAATAGCTATTCATTAATCAATTTCTTGCTTACATATGTCAAATGTGATGTTTTTAATAATAAATGAAAAAACATGTATAAAAAGATGGAAATTTGCTGAAGGATAGAAGTTATTTCTCCATCAAAGGAAATATTTATTATGCATTTTTCATATCTATTTTTACTGCTTTACAATTTATATGTACAAAATATTCTGCGAAAGAAGAGTTATTTAAAATTGTATATGTAATTACAGACAATTTGGGAAAATAGCCTTTTTTAAGAATTTCAGTTCTGTTTATTTTCAAAAGTAAAAAGGACAAAAAATTTATTTTCTATCAACACATTTAAAATTACTTTGGCTTTCTGTGCATATTTTATTTCAAATAACAAATCATGTAAAATTCAAATATAATTATGAGTAAATCAGTACAAAGTTTGATCATTTCTAATTATTTCACTATAGAATCCCTTGCATAATTGAGAGCACTCTAATAATTATATGGCATAATAAATGGTTAAATAATTTAATTTTTCCAAAAAGGAATATCTGCTTAATGTATAAAATTCACAGTGAAAGGATTTAAATAATTAAAGGAGTTTTCTTTAAAAATTTAATATTTTAAGGCTGTTTTGACTTAATGTTAGGGAATTGGACCCGAATTTGGAATATTTTTTCAAATATAAAAGAATTAAAACATTAATATTACTTTTTGGTTTTGCTATCCTATAAAGAACAGTTTTTTTTTATCCTACTCCTCATTTTTATCTGAGTTGGCACATTTTTTTTCTGGTATAAAATGTTTCATATTTTTTATCCTATATTGTAATGCGAAATGAGCTATCCCCTTACATGTTAAATGAAAAAAAAAAATATGTATTTATAGAATATTTTAAAAATGCTATATTATAAAGAATTATATGCATCATAATGTTGCAAAATTTCTGTAAAATGGAGACATTTTTCTGTTTGAAAATGTGCTCCACATTTAGTTCAGGCTGCTGTGCATTTGGCGAAGAAAGACTTAAAACATGTGTTGGGACTTTTGCTTCATGATTTATTGGGATTAACTGTATGTTTTAAAATGAAATATTATAGAAATAATTTTTTTCAATAGTTAATAAATTACTTGTATTTTCATTGGCATATAATCACATTAGGATGCTCTTAAAATATTTGTTAAAAATAAATTATAGTTTAAAAAAACTAAAATGCACGCTTTTATGGTGAATCGAACTGAAAAGTAAAAAAATTATTCTTAATATAAGAATGAGAGGATTAACAAGAAAATTAATGTCATTGTGGTAAAAGCATAGTGCTTTGTTCTACATTTTTACACTAACTCTGTATTCCGGAATAGAACTAGAAAGATATAACAATTGATATTAAGCACCCAACGCAAGAAAATTACTGTAATTTCGCGCGTATAGTCCGCGGACTATCTGTGTTTAAAATGCGAATTTTTGAAGCTGCGGACTATCCACCAGTGCGGGTAATACGCTGGTTGTTCACGGTTAAAATCGTTGAAATTTAAGAAAACAAGTTTCAAGTCCCACGTACGTGCTTGCTGGGAGAACTGGCTGTCGGAAGATTTACATACTTGTACAAAAGGAGGAAATATGAGACGCGCTTCATACACTGAAGTTGCCGAATGTGTCGATAAATCCTGGAAAAGTGTTAAAGTGTCCACCATCCGATCAGGATTTATAAAAGCCGGGATTGTTAGTGAAATCGAGGAAATCACTGACAGTGAAGATAGTGATGCTGAAAATGAACTTTCGGACACTCTTCCCGAAAATATATTAGAACTGCTTAATTCTGATACCGATGAATCGGACTTTGAAGGTTTTCGTTAATGTAGTAGAATGTGTGATTAATTAATATATGATTAATTAGTAAGCACTGTTTTTTATTTGTATTTAGCGTTTTATTTCTGAAGGTATATTAGTAAGGAAGTACTTTTTTTCTATTTATACTTAGTTCTTTGTTTCTAAAATACATTAATATTGCCGTATTAAAATAACGTAATTTCGGACGTATAGTCCGCAGACTATCTGGTGGTGTGGACTATCTGACGATTTTTGAAATTTTTTTTATATAAAATCCTGTCTGCGGACTATACGTGCGAAATTACGGTAATGTCATTGTGGTAAAAGCGTTGGGTGCTTAATATCAATTGTTATAATTTCTTACTAGTTCTATTCCGGAATGCAGAGTTAGTGTAAAAATGTAGTACAGAGCACCCTATGCTTTTACCACAATGACATTAATTTTCTTGTTAATCCTTTTATTTTTATATTAAGAATAATTTTTTTACTTTTTAGTTCGATTCACTATAAAAGCTTTTTTTTTTTAGTTTTTTTTAAACTATAATTTATTTTTCATTTTTTAGTTTGATCTACAATAAAGGCATGTATTTTTAGTTTTTTAAACTATCATTTATTCATTGTTGAATTTATCCTTGAGTTTGATATTTGGAGCTGGAATTATGTGGCTAATGGAATTAGTCTTGCTCTTCAATGGATATTAATTAACGGGTCTGAAGGGTATTTATTCTCTCCGTTTATGGGCCCTCGGATAAGTCTTGTATCATTATATTTCGAAGATTCCATCTCTATCGATACAGGTTTTTTCACATGCACAAGTCTTTTTTTTTTAATTTTCAGAAGAACTAGACAATTGTTTATATTATGGTAAGAAATTGCTGATGAACACACACCCTCGCCTTTTCTCACATAAAGAACACTTTTTTTTGTTTGTATTCGTGACAAGTATGTTCGATTTTAAGGCTACACCTTAATCTTTTTAGTCGTTAAATCTGGAAATAGTTAATCCTGATCAGGACAATGGTACAAAATTATTGTATTGTCATCGGTCCTTGACAAGTGTGCAAAATTTTGAAATAATCTGACCTTTTAAAGTGGGTAAGAATCAAGTTCAAATATTCTGTTACATACAAGTGAAACTTATAAAAGCGTGTAAATGAGAATTTTTCTCTAAATTGTGGTAGATAATTTGAAGGAAGAATTTCTGGATTCTGAATTTCTTCATAGAATCAGCATTTGTACTAACCCAAATGAATCTTAAAATAAATGCATTTTCTTTGTAATATCAAAGTTATTTTACTCGATTATGAACTGCAATCATGAGTACAGCTGACCCCTCATAACTGGGTAAATATGTTCTGTGTTGTACAAGTCACACACATGATATAAATACATGAGTTGTTAACAGCCCAAAGCAATTAGCTTGTTATATTAAACAAAAACTTTAGTAATCTGACTTAAGACATTGCATGACAACTATTTGTATGATTATGGAATGTTTTTAGTTTCATAAAAAAATGTAAAAAATTTGTCTGTATATTTTTCTTTTCTTTTATAGAATAATTATTTTGGGGAAGGAGCGGGTTCACTTATAGTTTACTTTTGCATAAACATATGCTTATTCAGATACTTAACAGAGATGTGTGTAAAATAAATATTTAGCATGTTAGGGTTAAGATATTTTTTATCTCTCTCTCTTCAAAGCAAACAAATATTGAAATTAAAAATGTTTAGTTCATCATTTTGTGTTAAATAAGAGCAACAGTTATACTTTTTTTTGTGACATTTATTCTTTGTTGGAGCTATCCTTAATTAGATTCTGATAACATCCTCTAATAAATTTTGTTTGTGCTATTTCATAGCTTGGATATTCACTTGCTTCTTTATTATTTTTGCTGTTTAAAAGAATATCTTGTACTTTCAACAATTTATTATCTTTATCCTTTACTTCAAAATATAGTAAAAAATCTTTCAATTTTTTCTTAAATTCCTTAGAGCACTTTGTTAGTGAATCATTATTAGTAAGACATTTTAGATTTTTTGCCAATTCTAATCCCTAATTTAAGACTTCTAAATATGAGCAATTTTATTCAAACTTATTGAAGATCCTGAGGAAAGTCTAGCTTTTATTTTGTTTTTATTTCTTTTTTGTTTAAATTGTTTTGTTTGATTTTAAATTTTTAGCAATGACTGTTACTTTCTCACCGAATTTTAATCTGTCCAAAATTTGAATTTTTTTGAAGCGATACTCTTTTTAGAATTCTCCAAGGTGGGGTTTTGATGACTTAATTTTTAGTTAGCATAAAAATTTTAAAATTATTAGACTTCCTAATTTATGTATGCATTATAATAACTATTTAAAATTTATTTATAAAACAGCTTAATTGATCATGTATATGTATCAGATCATATATATACCTTATATATAAGGATCATATATATATCTTATATATAAGGGTCATTATTACTTATTAGATGAAATCAAGTTTAATTTAGTGAAGATTTATATTCTGAAATCTTTTTATCTCTCAAATTTATGTTGAACAAAGTAAAGCATATTATATAAAAGTTTTTTCAGACATGTTTAATGTGCATTGGAACCAGAAACACAAAAAGACAACCTCTTCTTAAAATGATATTTAGTGATAGCAGTCAAAATCTATATTAATTATTACAGCTAAAATTTAATAAAATTGCATTGTCTCATTCTTTTACTATGTTATGAGCCTCTTTTAGCATGTTGTATGAACACTCTTGATTTTTGCATTCTGTTACAAGGGGAGTTGGGTCTGTATTTATTAAGAAGTTGCATTCATTTAATAGGATACCATTTATGTAATTATATGGTTCTAAAATGATTTAAAAGTTCATAATCATATTAATTTCATAGCTTGGGACTGTAATGTTAACCAGTTGAAAGAACTCATTTTGTACATTATGAGTAATCTTATGTGATTCTGCAGAATATAGAAGTTATCCACCTATGAATCCATTTATTACAATGCAATTCATCTCTAGTGTAGCCAAAATAAATACTAGTGTGGGAAAAAAATCTTAATTTTTCAAATTTCATTTTTAGTTTTTTTTCTTTCTAATTCAAAGAAATTAAGTAATGTAAGATATGTATATTGTTCCAATTTTAAAATTTTCAGCATTTTGAAAAACTTTTCATACACCAAAGAAGTATAACATGAGACTTAAACTGTTTAAACAACAAAGGAATAAAGCAATTTAATAGCATATGCATTGAAATATTATTTTTATTAGTGCTAAAATTCAAGGATCAAAGGCACTAAAGTAATTAAGTATACCTTGGTGTATTAATTTTAAGAAAATCATGTATTTTTATCAAAAAAAAAAAGAAGCTTATAATGATCTAATCCAACCAGTCCACTACATGAATTTAATATTTCCAAGAACAATTATATTAATCTAATAATTTTTTAAATAGTTCTTGCAATTTTTAAAAAGAGTAATTTCTGAGTAATTGTGTGAATGTAGAAAAAATGGGCTAGCAGGTTTTTAATTAATCAATTATTGAGCTTTGATTTGAAAATATAATATGAGAAGTTCTATCAATATATAACTTTCAATGTTTTTTTAAAATTACTTTCAAAAGTTTGTAATGCAAATTCTGTATTCTGTGAAAAAAAATTAAATTTGCTGAAAATTTTTTTAAAAGTGTGAACATAGTACCAATATTCAAAAATATATGAAAATTAGCTATTTATGCTAACGAGAGAGGGGCATTAGAAATAATTGAATGAATACAAGGCGTTATTCAAAAAGTTAAGACAATTTGCATATAACATCTTTATTCCCATACAGGAGGAATTGCATGCATCACTCTCTTTTCCACGTATTTCCCTTGCATGGGGCAATATATTAGTAGCATTCAATCACAGCATGTACTAGAATTTAAGCACAGAATGCTAAGAATTTTGGTTTCACATGAAGCCACTTCTACATCGCTTGCTGAATCTTGTTATCTGGCTTGAACCAACGACCACAGAACACCTCCTTCAGGGTGTAGCTGAAGATGCGGTAATTCAATGGCGTGAGATAAGGGCTGTATGGAGGATAGATGATGATGCTCAGCTGTGTGTTTCTAAGTATGTACTTTGTATTAACTTTATGATACCCTTTATCATCACGCACGGTTACATATTCTGACCTGGAGCCATTGGCCAAGAATTCCGTTGCTGATGCTATTTTTGGTTTGTTGACTTTTGTCCGCTTCACTTATACATTCCCTTTTAAAGTAGACTACCGCTTGTACTCCTTTCATTGAGTCATGGTAGTTCCTTATTTTACTATTAGCTAACGTGAGATGCCCATTGTTATGATTCCCTTCAACCACAGAAAAGCGCTCTTTTCTTTGCTGGGATATTCGTGAACCCGTACGTCCTTTTGTGACTTTTTAGCTCCATGAAGCTCGACTAAATGGATCAGTGATGGATGCTCCTACTTCCATGCCACTCCTGTGGCCGCGGTATCCTAGTAGTCATGATAACGTATTCATGACTGGCATTGTCGAGTCCTGATGTTTTTGAAGACCCGCTGTGTAGAAAGATTGATACACGTTAAATCTGTTGTGGCTCAAAGGTCTCGCATCAGCAGGCTGTGGAAGGTAGGAGGGTGCACTGTTGGCTCAGGTGTCCTCACCACTTGGCCATGGATCAAAATTACCGTATGTCGCCAACAACACTCGAGCTGCTTTAAGTGCAATTTCAAATAATACTCAAAGCCCACGTCTGATACGCCAAGTCTTTGTTTATCACAGCAAATCACAAATTGGCCCTCTTCCTAGTTTTTAATTTACCTTAAACAGAGAATAGAATTGGAATTGTATTTCTCTCTCAACTTGTGATAATCATACTCCAATGAGTGCATGAAATGGTCTCAGGGTTACACAGAAAAAAATGTAATGTGGTTGACATTGATATATAGATTAAACTTGAGAAAAGTTGCTTTTTTTTATTATTGTAAAAAAGGATATTTACAAAGAGCTATTGTGATGTCATAAATCTCATATTATATCATTCAGGTTATATCCTTTTGTTTGTTTGAAATCAGGACTTTCCTGTGCTAAAAAAGCATCTGCTCTTACTTTTTTTTTTAGTAATACATGTAAATCATTGTTTCCTAAATAATTTTTATAGTGAAATAAGTTAAATTATGCAACTAAAATAAAATCTACACTAAATTTATTTTCTGTTGTTGTATCACAGAATGTTTGATTGTGTTACAGTTTTGTGGAATTTATTATAGCTAATTTAGCGGTCACATATATATTGGGTTAGCAACTAAATGATTGTGGATTTTGACAAAATATGGCCTTCATACTTTCTTTCGTTTCGTTAATGTATCAAAGCACCTAATCTATATTTTTGTTCTTATTATTTGGACTTCTACATTTAACGTAGTAAAAAAATTATATCGGTTAAATCTTTAGTTTTGTTTTTATCTCTATTTAGAAATGGAAGAACAAGATGTGCTCTTCAGACATATTTTATTGTTTTATTTACGAAAAGGCAAGAATGTGTGCTGGATTAGAACCTGCGACGCTTGGATTCGAAGCTCAGTAACATGACCACTAGACAAAAGTGATCGCTCCTGTCCGGATGCTGTTACTGGCTTGCTTAGATACTGCCACAAATGCATCTCAAGCACAAAAAAGGTTATGTGCCTTACATGGGAATGAAGCTTTGAAGGAAAGGCAGTGTCAAAATTGGTTTATTATATTTCGTTATGGGTGGTTTGTCACTGAAAAATGTTCAACGATACTTGAAGTCAATGAGACCGATATCATGGCCATTATCGATTCAGATCGCCATAGCACAACGCGTGATATTGCAGAGAGGCTCAATGTATCGCATACATGCTTTGAAAAAAAAAAAGCTGGGCTATGTCAAGAAACTCGATTTGTAGAATCCTTACCAGCTTAAGGAAATTTATTTGATGCATCGCATTAGCATCTGCAATTCGCTTATGAAACACAACAGAATCGATCCATTTCTAAGAAGTCTTAATTACTGGCGACGAAAAGTGGATAGTTTATAACAACCTTAATCGTAAGAGATCGTGGGTAATGCAGGATGAACAGCTCAGAAGACATCTAAAGCAGAAATTCACTAAAGAAAGATTATACTGTTAGTCTGGGGGGGGGATTATATATGGGAATTCTACACTTTGAACTTTTATCAAAAACTAAACAGTCAATTCAAACGTGTGCGTTCAGCAAATCGCCAATCTGAAGAATGTAATTCAAGCAAAGCGGCCAGCATTGGCAAATCGTAAGGATGTTGTTTTCCTCTATGATAATACAAAGCCCCACACATCTTTGGACACTCACCAAAAATTAATGGAACTGGGTTGGGATGTGTTGTCACATCCACCGTATAGCCCTGACCTTGCGTCTTCAGATTACCTTTTATTTCATTCCATGCAAAGCTCCTTTTATGATAAAATTTTTTATGACGCTGATGATGTCAAATCGCATTTAATACAGTTTTTTGAAAGCAAAGATCAGAAATTTTATGAACATGGAGTTAAAGCACGATGGTAAAAGGTCATTGACAAAACGGACAGTTATTAAATAAAGTTATATTTTTAAGCAAAAATTTTGAACTTTCCTTTTTATTTAAAATCCGCAATCACTGAGTTGCCAACCCGATACTATAACTGAGTAACTGAATATTAACATCGCACTGTTCAGCTACATGAGGGCTTTTTTGCGACGGACCGCGTAATTTTGAACCAAGGTCAAGTGATGCGAACGCCCCTCTTCTCCTAACTACCACACCAACGGGAGGACGTTTGAGATCTCGACAGATTTAACGTGCATCGCATCCCTACACGTCAGGTCTTCGGTGGTACTGGGCTCTGAACTCATGACACACTAGCCAAGATCCGATACCTTGACTACAGCAGCCACCTCGATACTATAACAGGCACTACTAACTGGTAACATGACTTTATCGGTCTCATTTTTATCCTCAATATATTGTTTTCGATCAATTCTTAGCTTGATTTTAGTGAATAGTTTTATAATTATTGTGACTTGTATTTTTTGAGTATAGATTAATGGTTAAAATTTGATACACTATACCCTACGAATTTCAAAAATACCTTTTTTTTTTGCATTCTTTTGTGGCCCATATCACTGGGAAGCTTGTCATCAAATTTTAGATCTGATAATAAATAAGTTTTAAAGATATTTGAAGTTTTTTGAGCTTCGGTTTTGATTTCGGTTTCATTTTATAGCATTTTCCCATTCTTAAATTGAACTAATTAAAACATATTTTTGAATATAATCAACTCTTTCAGTGTAGAATATAGTTATTAATTTCAATTTTTATTACTAAAATCATTTCTGTTTGATTATGTTTCGAGTTCTTATAAATACTTAATTAAGATTGATTTCAAGACAACTTTAAAAAAAAAAAACTAGTGTAGAAGTTTTATTCTTAATTGTTACTTGTTGAGAAAATGCCATTACCAAAACGTTTTCAGGTTGCTATGAGAAACTATATTTCGAAGAGATGGAATGCTACTGAAAATGATGTATCTAAGAGTCAGCCACCAGCTGATTCTGCAATTTGATTTCCGAATTTAAGAATTCTGAATACAAGTATTGCAGATAAAACTGAATCTTTCCATAATGTGCCAAACTACATTATAGTAAACATATAATACTAAATCACAGTATTCAAAGTCGCGCAAAAACTCAAACTTGCCAAACTGCCCCGATTTCAAACCGAAAAAAAAATTAATTTTTTTGTACACACCTTGGCGATTTTTAGCGTAAGTTAGTATCATTATTATTTTGTACATACAGTAGAACGTCGTTCATCCGTAGCTTAAAATATTTGAACCAAAGTCCGGATCCGTTTTCGAACAGTGCAATGCTTTTAACGTTTGTTTCCTGTGAAGCCAAAAGTGATGGGAAAACCCAAGGTGAAGGATATTTGGGGAATTTCAGATGTGTGATTTGGTAAACATCTGCGTGGAATATTAGGTCAGTTCGTTTCCAAGTGAGGGGGTGTATGTGCTCTTTTGTTGAGTTTTGTTGATGTAGAAACCTGGATGGCATACAATGCAGAAGACTGTGGATTTCAAATGCTAAATAATGACGAGATAGTGACATTCGTGCAAGAAGAATTCGACCCTATAGACGATGAAACGGATGAAGACGAGGACAACAACAATGAAAGCAGCAAGGGTCCATCAAATGATGACGCGTTTTTTGCGTTAGAGACAGCTATGGAGTGGTACGAACAACAATCGAAGTGCTATCCTACTGAACTACTGCTGCTGAAGAGAATCGGAGACCTTGCATTGAAAAAACGAAGGTGTACAATGTTACAGCGAAAAATAAGTGATTATTTTCCACAATCAAGGTAAAATTGCGGCATTTTGCACTTATTTTGCTTTCTCTTCAAACACGTTTCCCGCATGGGATGATTTTCAATATTTGTGTAGTGTCCAGTATCATATACTACATGGATCGCATTCGGTTATCCGAACGGTGTCCGGTCCCAATTGATTCGGATAAACGACGTTCTACTGTAAATGCGTTGTGTTTCAAAACTTTTGTGAAAATATTAATTTAAGATTAAGCTGAATAACCTTTCGTCATAACAAATGCTATCAATATTATGCAAAAATATTTTTTGAGTTTAAAAAAATGTTTGTCATATTTAATTAAAGTAGTATTTTTTAATGCAGAACACACATGCATTAGAAAATAATATAAAAAAAATTAGAGCTTTGCGGGCATTGTAAGTTTTTGTTTTATACCTTTATGAACTTTAATTACGTTTTTCTCAGACTTTTAATTTTGAAAATATAAGTGTTTTCTAATCCATAAGGCTTTTTTTTTCGGTTCAAGATAGTCTTGAAATTTTTTTGTATATACTCCCACAAACGCGTAAGTTCTATAACAGTCAGTATGGATTTAGATTGAGATCTCTAGTTATTTTTTTTTTAAAAAATGCTTAAGTTAATATTTTAAAAAATTTCGTTTTTTTTCCAGGTTTTTAGCTAGAAAAATAATTATTAAAAATCAACAAGGGAACAGATTTTCAAATCCATACTAACTTTTGTTCGCAATAATTTTAGAAATATAAATGACTAAAAATTTTTAAAAATTGATCATTTTATAAGAGTTCGAAAAAAATTCTTATTATTTTTTTTAATTGTAAAATAATGGCTAGTCAAACTGACTTTTTACTTACAGAATCAACTTAATAATATAATCTGAATATAAGACATAAATTATTTTTACTGTTACTGTCGCCCAGATTTTTTTTTGTTGAAAAAAGGTACTGTGTAGCCCTAAGTTCGGACTTGAAAATGCATTTGTCTCATCTTCGTCCTAATTTTAAATTACCGAATGCTGAGATTCAAGGTTTCAGTTAAACACTTGCATACATGTAATATAACGATGAAACAATATTCATTTTGTGAATTGCATTCGTGGCAATTAAAAATCGGATATAGATCAACACACACATCTTTTATTTTAGTAAGTTTAACATCAGATGAGAAAATTGTGGATGTTCAATGCTCAAGTGTTAAGGAACAAGAGTGGGAAATGTTCATTTCTCACATTTAAATACTTGGCAATACAGGGAAAAACGTAATATAAAAAGTATAATCACGTGTTCAAGTGGAGGGAAATATAAGTTATTAGTAGAAATCACATCATAGAGAGTGTTTCAACCATATTTAGTAAGGTACATGTAAGCTAATATGATATTCTTTTCCTAGGAATCGGCGTCAAAAATTCATGGTCTAACCTTTTTAACGATGAATCATTAATTATATATATATATAATCTGTCAAAAAATATAGGTTTTAATCCTTTAATGCGTAAGGAAATGAGACACATTTCGAAATAAGGTATTCGGAATTATGATTTAAAAAAAAAATGTGTAAGATTAGATTTTTAAATAAAAAATTAAGTTATGGCACACAAATATATTTAAATTTAATTAATATGTTTAATTACTATGCACACTATTTTTGCACAATTAGTAATTATTCATAATGTAGCTGGAGATGAGGTATGTGTAGCTGGGATGATAAATCAAATGGTAGGTTTAGTTTAGTACCTCTGATTTAGAAGATAACATAGTGAAGCCTTTTTCGATGACTCATTCGCTTAAGAATTTTAATTCTGCTGGAAAGAACAAACAAATGAATAAATATAACGATTTCCAAAAAACTTCAGGTCATGAGTCATGTAACGAAATAAAAGCGGAACTATGCGCAGCAGAGCGTTAATCTTCCTTAGAGAAGGGGAATGATATTTAAAAGAGTAAATGGGAGTGAATTTCCTTAACCGTCTGTTTGCGATATCTCATAACATTTTTTTTTTATATTCTACAAATGTGAATCATGCTTCCAGAAAGGTTTCATACTAAATAGAAAAGAAAAGGGGGAGAATGTATGTAGTTTACTGTTGCGCATCGTAGTGCTCTCATTATTTATTGTACACCTATGGAGGTCAGGAATTTTGCAACAGATTTCAATTGATTTAAAAAAAAATTTACAGTATGAAAATGCAGACAACATTTACAAAGAGTTGCTTTGTGTGTAGCCCTACATTCCATAAAAACTTCAAAAGAGTTTTACTAAATGAAAACATGAATCCCTTTTCCCCCTTTCGGGTTTAAATTACCGTAAATTCCGGCTTATAATGCGCACTTTTAACACTAAAAATAAGATCGAAACTTAAGGGTCAGGGCCGATCCTAGGGTATCGGCCACCCGCGTGCTAAGTCCTAATTTGCCGCCCCTCTGGAGAATTTTTCATATTTTGACTAATACTTAATGTTGACATTATAAACTCATCTACTTGTATTAAAGTAAAACATTAATAAAATGTAAATACAATTCTAAGTGCAGTACTTTTTTTTATTGACCAGCTATATGTTATAATAGCGACAAAATATTGTAATTAAACAAACAAAAAAGACAACTTTTGAAATAAAAATAGACATTTTATAATTAGAAATGCAAAATAACTGTATTTACTCTGAAAATATAATTCAATAAAAAAAAAAAGTGTTCCTGCGGGGTGGTGTAAATCAACCTCAAAATTAGGTAATTTGGTATTTCTTGACGGGTATTGTGAATCATGAGCTCTATTTAAATGTTTTAAAAATTAATTTTAAATTATCCGCCCATAATTTGAATATTGAAGACGACTTCATTTTTTAACTGGACAATGACGTCAAGCGCACTGCTCTCATGGTACGCCGCTGGTGTCTCTTTAACTGACCTAAAATTCTGAAAACA
The DNA here is from genome assembly GCA_019973975.1 of Trichonephila clavata. Lineage (NCBI taxonomy): Eukaryota > Metazoa > Arthropoda > Arachnida > Araneae > Nephilidae > Trichonephila > Trichonephila clavata. The sequence continues at coordinate 26,954 of BMAO01016784.1, forward strand.
CCTCTTTAATCAGTTTATTTAGCCCAGTAGAACATATTTGGTGAGAATTTGATTTAAAAAAAAAAGGAAAACGTGTGTGTGTGATATAAACACATAATGGGAAATAAAAACAATAACCACAGAAGCATGGAGGAAAATCGATGCAGAAATTACAAAAAAACTGATGAAATCTATACCAAGACGTTTAAAAGTTGTTGTAGACACTAAAGGATATCCTACTAAGTACTAAATTAAGAAAAAAATACAATATTTTTAGCTATGCTGAGATTTTTGTTAAGTGTACGATGACTTGTGGCATAATTTTTCAGTAACTTTTTGATTATAAAATTTTAAAAATAATAGTTATACTATTTTTAAAAATTTGATTATGTCATTCCATTAAGAACAAGTTGCAGATATAAAAAAATTCCAGTTCCAATATATTAATTTTTATTAGTCGAAAACTTTTAAATTTTATCCGGAAATTGCAAGTGTACGAACACATGTGGTCCACTGTATATGCCACTTAAGAAGTTAAAGTCGTATTGTAGCTTTAGCGTCAAAGTATAGTACTATTTAATTCAAAACATTGTTATTGTTTCGGAGGGGGGGGGGGGTGCGATGAAAATTATGATTGAATACTGGGTCGCAAATATTGAAAGTTTGAGAAGCACTGAACTAAGGAATTAAATATAAATTTATGACCTTTTTTTGATTAAAATGCTTTGTTTCACATAGGGGACCTGGTTGCGTGGCTACAACGGACGTGGTTGGAGCGGACATATAACATTTCGTGGTCTTAGCGGACACTTTGAAACTCATCGTGGTTTGAGCGGACACATTTCTTCCTCCATCTTAGAACGGATTCGATTACCGAATTACAAGGATGAATACATTTTTTCCAGTCAAATTTGATTACTTGTATTTAATTGTTAAGATGTTAGAGTGCGAATACATTTTAAACAAATCTGTTCTAAGATGGGGGGAATGTGTCCGCTAAAACCACGATGAGTTTCAAAGTGTCCAACAGACCACGAAATGTTATGTGTCCGCTCCAACCACGTCCGCTGTAGCCACGCCACCGGGGACCTAGCTTACAGGAAACGTTTTTGAAAAACATATCATCTGTTTTTTATTATTTTTAAAACAAAATGTAGTGGAATTACTGCCTGTGCAGAATAGTCATGGTTCGACGGGGCGACGTTAGTCTGAGAAATGTTTGTTTTGACAACAAACTCCTGACTTCTCAAGTGTTTCGAACACGGGAGGCAAACTTTTTCACAGATTTTTTCAAATTAGAAGTTAATGCATATTCGTAAGGTGATTGTGGGGAAAATGCGCTGATGTATGCGAATGTTTAGGCAACAGTGCTTTAAAAAAAGACAAAATCTCGGAGGTTGTTTATAAGAACTATAGTGTGTACACAACTGCATTATCATTTGCTTCTATAAAAAAGGTGCAAACTCCTCTGTTTCTCAAAACATTGGTAATTGTTCTTCCACGTCTCATTCCCCCCCCCCCCCCAGCGCGTTCTCACAACGCCAATACGACCTTTACCTTCAGTCTTCAAACTGTGTTCCACCAAGCATATCCAGGGGCTCCACAAGTCAAAATAAAAATTCGAAAAGTAAAAGTAAACATGAATGCAAAATAGATTACCTCACTAGAGTACCTAAAATCGTGTTTCTCAAAGAGGGTTCCACAAAGAAATTTAAAACATAAATTCGGCACCGGACAGCCTTTTTTTTCAGTAATTTCCTGCAGTTTTTACAATAATATAAATAAAAAAAAATGTTAAAACAGTTTTTCTTTATATGTACTACCTATATTATAAGCATTGTGTTGCCCACACACACATGTGTGTGTGATCCAGGGTTCCACAAGATTATTTTATATTAGCTAGTGCTGTGTTTTTTTTTTTTTTTTCACACCTAACACCTATAAAATAATATTTCTCAGACGAGAAAACTAAGCTAGAATGCGTAAATCAGAAGGCTTGCCAATGAAGGGGAGGGAACAACGTATTGACATATCAACTGGTTCAACGTTAAAACTTACATTTAAACAGGAACAGCTGCGAAATTTACAGAATACATAGATGTTTCACACACAGTTTAAAACATTTAAATGCCCTTTAGCACAACGTATTTCTGTTATAAACATTTCTCTCGACGTTTGTGGCAACAAAAACAAAATGAAAAACAAATTAATGCAGAATGTGAAATGTGACTGTAGGCAGCTTCAATGGACCTAAATTTCCACATTTGAGTAAAAAAAAAAAAAAAACTCTCACACATATACTCTTGTTACTAAATTTAATACAAGGGTTGAAATGACACCCACTGCGTGAATTAATGCTAAATGCCTCGTTTCTCAAACTGTGGGTCGCGTCTCCCATAATAACTCTACGAGGGGGCGCGTGCATATCAAAATGTATAATACTATGTGAATATTGAAGTGTTTTTCAAACAGGCTTTGTAAGGAAAATTATTAAATCAAAACGAGCTGCAAGATTTTTTCTCAAATATTTTTATACCAAATAATAATAACAAGAATCTACCTTTTAATGGAAGTACAACATTTTTACTAAAAAGGAAAATGAGCTTATTATTAAACTGAAAGCTTTAAATTTCTCCATATGCACGTTGAATTTAAACACTCTTATGTCTTGGGTAATATTAAACATATTAGATATTTCCGTAAAGCAGCTTTCGCAAAAATCAATTTTGAGACGCCTTTGTTAAGTATATCAATGCACAGTGTGTGCTTTGACAGTGTCGCTGATAAGCAAAAAAAACTTTTCTATTGCAGTATTGCCAGCTCTGTTACGAACTTTGCTATCAAATGAAGGATTGTACGGTAAAAGTAGACATTAATGGACAATGTATGTGAACCAACAAAATGCAACAATGTGCACTAAAATTCTGTTTTTATCAAGCTATGCTATGCTATTGGGAAATCGAGACTGATTTTAATTTTTCAATAAGTATTTAAAATTCAGCATATTAATTCGACGTATTATAAGTTTTATTTTTAGAAACTGTACACAATTTTTCTTAATTGATAGAACTATATGCGGCCGCCCTCGTGCGGTGCAAGCGCTGCACACCTGCTAGGTTCGGTCCTGTTAAGGTTACGCGTTATACGCCGGGTATAAAAAAGATAGCTTTAAAAATTACAAAAGAGATATGCATACAAAAATTTTTTTACTTCTACATGTATCGAAATACTGTTTATTAAAAAGGAATGACTTGCCTTATGAACTAAAAGAGTTGTAGTTCTCTAGAAGAAAACAATTTTGTCAAAAGTCTGGGATAATACCTCGAATAAATGACTTAAAAACATAAGAGCAATGCATACTAATATTTCAAATTTCTTCTTAAAAAGGGGGTGCACATTATGTTCGAATATACCTAAAAATTAAGCTTGAAAATATAAGTGCGTGTTGTACGCCGGATTTTATGGCCAATCTAAGAGTTGTATGCAAGGCGTCTTGCGATAACTTTTTTTATGTATAAAAAGATGATCCTTAAGTTATTGATATTACACTAAAATTTATTATCATCAACTACCAGTACAAAATAAATAATTGTCTTTGTTACTGCAATTATAAAATATTGCAATCTTTTAATTCGATGCTTTAAATTTAAAACTTTATTTATTAATTTAAAAAATATATAGTTATTTCTCATAGGAAGATTAAAAATTACAAAAACAATTTTAAGCAATATATATATATATATATAGTCTGAACATGTGTGATCTATATGGACTAGTTCTACCGTAAAGCTTACTATGGGGGCGCTAGTCATTAGTACCCTTTTCTTCTTCCGGTTAATGCAAAATCGCCATTGCTTTGAGCTAAAAAATTAACAAGGTATTTTAGAAAAGATACTGAAATAAATACTATAAAATCCTGAATCTGAAATCTACAGATTATCTTCTATCCATATAGTGCAAAAAAAAGTTTCAAAAACTTGCATTAAAAGTTTGAAAAACTCAGTTGAATTTCGATGTTTTCCCATAGATTAACATTACACCGGAAGTAAGTGAGGGTTCCACTCAATGCTGTTTACAAAGTAGAACTTGTCCATATACAATCACACATTAACCCGATAGCATAAACTTGATTCACTTAATCCGTTAGTACTGAGTATTCTAGTCGACGTGTGTCGCAGCGATTTGAAGTTTCGGCCTTGATAATCTCTTTATCTCTATTCTAACTATTTTTATCAAGGTTTTCCCTTATTTTAGTTTAGGTGGGAACGGGACTCGCCACTAAAGAACTATCGGAAACGTACACAAATTGCATTCAGTCTGACTAGATGTAATTTATTTTGAAAAACACTTTTTCTTAAAAATTTTTAGGAGTAAAGTTCATGAGTTTTTCTCACATGCACGTGTTTTGAATATGCATATTGTTACTCATGAGTAACAATAAAACGAACAAGCATTCTGAAAGGACAATAACTTGAAATGTTTCATTGTTTTCAATTTGAGCTAACTGTAATTATGAATGCCTAAGCAAATTTTTTTAGAGTATATGGGTTAAAAACAAAAACTAGTTCGATTTGTCATTTTACGAGTAACGAAAAAAAAAAGCATCACAGATGTATAAAAATGATTGTGAACAAAATAGATTTCTGAAGACTTATTCTCTTAAAAACAAATCCAACAAAATATTAAAAATGTTGTACTTGTGTTTACTGATTCAGCAGGTTTTAAAATGCATTGCAGTATAATTCCTAATGGTGCGACTCCATTTTATAAATATGTGCACAGTATAGCCTATTGCATCTTCGTAGTAAAAAAACACGGATAAAATTGAACACGCTTTAAAAACCTTATATCTTGGATATTTTTTGCTTACACTTTGTCTCATACCCACACACAGCAGCAACAACTTAAAATGTAAAGTCGTAATTTCATGATATGGCTTGGTGTGGAGGTTTCGTAAATGAGATACCACCTCGGGGTATCATTCTTCTTGCCAAACAATCAGCTCTTGAACGCCGTCAGTTAGACCAAACTAAATCATCATAAAATTTAATTATACATTCTAATATGGTTTAGTATAAAATAATCGAGTCGTCAAATCTATTAAAACATTTTATCATTTAAATAAATCACGAAGATAAGATTAAAACAGAAAAGCCAAGAAGCAATTTTTTGTAACCCAATAAAGAAATACACGAATCATCCAAGAAATTAATAAATTACACGAATGATTATGTTAAATAAGTTTAATTTTGTGTGAGTTTAACTTTTTAAATTAAATAAATTTTCAACGTGGAGAATTGAAATTTTTATTCTGCCCACACGCACACACATAAAATATTCAGAATAAAGAAAGGGGAATTCACACAGATATATAGACTTTGGAATTTTGTAAAACTATACATTAAAAACACATTTAAGTTATACATAAAAATTGTACATTTAAAATTAAAATTATTCTAAGTAGTAAAATTAAAAATTTATTATGAAAACACTTTAGAAAATCAAATTTTAATATGTGTAAAATTTTAAATGAAAATTTTTTTTCTCTCAATGTAGAAATCTTTTCTCTTTCCATGAAATAAAGGGATTTTTTATTTGCTGTTAATTTTCTGAATCAAAGTGTATGACTCATTATTCACATGCTTTGCTTCTGTTATTCTTGACTCGGGTAACTGATAAGCGTAAATGACGCAGAACAGGTCAAGGTATTGTGGTTTTCTTCATTTCCTACTCTTGAAAATATTTTGTAAGAGTACGAAAAGGACGATTTAATGCGCGTTCTTTTCCTTCCAGAAAGATAATTGAAATATTTGTGTTACCAACTATTTATTTGTTAAATAAAAATTTATTAAAAAAGAATGGATATCATTTTGATAAATGTAATGTTGTTATCTTTTTGTTGCTTTTCAAGAATTACAGTTAATATTTATTTGAAATTCATCTCAATGAGAGCAAAAAGTCTTTATATTTTATTTATGCTTTTAATAAGCTTTTCACTGCTTCATCTTTTGAAAAAATGGCAGAATATAGAAAAAACTTCCTTAAAAGAGAAATTAAATGGGACAAATGAATGTAACTTGTGGCATATAAGGGGGAGGGATCCACGGGTCCAGACCCCCCACCCCATCGTGCTTGAATTTTTTTTTTGATTGATTATATAAATTTTTTTACTGTTTTTTATCCCGACAATCGATGAAATCAAAAGACGGTGTGTTGAAGTATGATATGAGAGTAGTAAACTTTCGATCCTCAACCCCCATCTCTCCCCTTTCTTGAAAAATTCCTAAGTGTACCACTAAATTAACTAATGATAAAACGTTTGCAGTGACATCTTGCATTTTGAATTTTCTTATTTCTGTGCATGAATTGAAAGTAAAAATCAATATGTGATTTTTGAAGAGTTTTTTTTATTTACTAAATACTTTGAATTAATGGGGGGGGGGGGGTGCTGAAAACTTTAATCTTACTGCTAAAATTAATTATCTTTTATGTATGTTCAAAAAATAAAAGGGAGATAGATGTGGGGAGTTGGCAATGGCAACGTGCAATTTATCTCTTAGCATCTTTAAATAAAAAAAGTGTGCCCACTTTTGGAAAATTCATAGTATTTTTACATGTAATTGCCAAATACAGTCGGACCTCACTTAACGAGGCCGCAAATTCTCGAAAAAATTCGTTGAACAGGTTTTCATGTTTCAATACACTTTAGAAACCACATAAAACTATTTTTGAATTCATAAATACTACATATTATTTTTAAAAAGTAATTTTTTTTTCTGAATTAATATCTATTTATCTATACAAATAAATAAAATTGAAGTGTCTGTTTGTAATTTCAAATTTGCAGCTTTTTACTTAATGCACTAAAAGTATATACGGTACTCATAACAAAAACCCAATTTTTAAAATTTTTGTCTGTCTATCTGTCTGTCTGTTTGTTACGGCTAATCTCGGAAACGGCTGGTGCGATTTTAAAAATTCTTTCACTAATGGAAAGCTACATTAACGGGGAGTAACATAGGCTATATTTTATTCCCGTATTCTTACGGGAACGGAAACTATACGGGTGAACGTGAAACTGAATGCCAAGATGAACGCCAAATTGAATGCCAAGCTAAGCTAATGAAGTCGTTGTTTTGGTTACTGGCGACCGATGCTCTTCATGAGACATAACAGTATTACGCGCACATGATAATACGCTGACACGTGCCATAATTTTTTTTTATGATAGTTATCTCACTGTTCAGTTAAGTAGAGCATCGGCTGTTTCGGATGCACTTTTAAAAATAATAAATCAAGGCTTCATAAGCAAAAAGCAATGCAAGAAACAAAAAATTGATAAGTTTTACGTTTAGTTTTAATCCTTTCTTTTTTTTTTTATTTACATTTTTAGTCACATTTAAACAATAGTTATTATAATCCCAATCTATATCTATACAAATAAATAAAATTGAAGTGTCTGTTTGTAATTTCAAATTAGCAGCAATTGTTTGCGGGGGCGAAGGTTTAAGGGGCGTTAGAAATTCCGATTTTTAAGTTATTAGACGTACAGTCTTGAAACTTAGTAAGTAGATTCCTCTCATAGGGTAGAGATACGCTACAAAATGGGTTTCGTGAAAATTGCCCTCAAGTGGCGTTGCGGGACTTAAGGGGCGTTATAGATAATTATTTTCATTTTTAAACTATTAGACGCACAGTCTTTATATTTGATAAGTAGATTTCTTTTATAGAGTAGAGATCAGCTATAAGAAAGTTTTGTGAAAACAGACCTCTAAATGGCGTTGCGGGGGATTTAGTGGCGTACTAGATAAATATTTTCGTTTTTAAACTACTTCACCTCCCTGCTTGAAAATTGGTAGGAATGTTTCTTTCATGGAGTAAATATCCGCTACAAAACAGGTTTGGGAAAAATTGACCCCCAAGGGGTGTTGCGGGGTGTTAAGGGCAGATATAAATAATTATTTCTATTTTTAAACTATTAAACGCACAGTTTGAAATTTGGTAAGCAGATTCCTCTCATAGGATAGAGATACACTACAAAATTTGTTTTGTGAAAATCGAACCCTAGACCGCGTTGCGGGGGTTCAAGGGGCGTTATTGATAATTTTTTTTTGCATTTTTAATTTATTGGACGCACAGTCTTCAAATTTTGATAAGCAGATTCCTTTCATAGTGTGCAATTCCCCTACAAAATTGGTTTTGTGAAAACAGACCCAGAAGAGGCGTTGCGGGGGCTCAAGTGGCGTTATAGATAATTATCCCCATTTTTAAACTATTAGACGTACAGTCTTGAAATTTGATAAGCAGATTCCTTTCGTAAAGTAGAGAACCGCTACAAAATGGGTTTCGCGAATATGAACTACCAAGTTTAATTTCGGGAGATTAAGAGGCGTAATTGATAAATATTTCCATTTTAAACTATTTGATCATCCTGCTTGAAAATTGGTAGGCATGTTCCTTTCATGGAATAGAGTTCCTCTAACAAAGAGTAAAACGAAAATTGACCCCCAAGGAGGGTTGCGAGGGGTCAAGAGGAGTTACAGAAAAAAATTCCTGTTTTTAATTGTTAGACCCATATACTTGAAATTTGTTAAGCATGTTTCTTTTGTTGAATAGGGATCCACTAAGAATGTATTTTAAGCAAATCAAGTTCTGGGGGTTACTTGGACGTATTGACAAAAAAAATTACTTTTTTCGAGTTACAAGGACTATAATGATGAAATTTGGTTTGCATTTTTCTTTTGTTGAGTTGAAATCCGCTAAGAGCGGTTATTTTGGAAAACGGCTCTCAACGGGATTACGGGGATATTGATAGTAAAACTTTTTTTTTTTTTTTCTGTTAGATTTAGACTTGAAATTTGGCTTGCATGTTCAATTTACGGAGTAGAGATCCACCGAAAATTGGTTTTGCGGGAATCCACATGGCTTTTGGGTTACGAAAGAGCAAACATCATTCTATGCTTCAATTTTAGAGATTTTTAGAAAACACAAATTAGATGAGTTCTGCCCCCTTTTTTTTTTTTTATCAAAAGGCGACAGTTACAGGTATGAGTATATTTTTCAATACAATCGAATTCTTAATGCAGGACTTAGATATCAATAATTTATACATCTATATAAGCAGTAAAAATTTATAAAACATCATGAAATTCCCAGCGAAGCGGGCGGGTAACAGCTAGTTTTATATAAAAACACAAAGAAATCTGCAAGGAAAACATAAAAAAAAACTTTGTCCACGAGTTTAATTTTAAAAAATAATTTTATTTCATAATTAAGGTTTTTCCTCCGACATTTTCTAATTTTAATCCTATCTAAATTTAAGCCTATCTAAATTTAAGCCTAAGAAGACAAAAAAAAATCACTCTGTTAGTGTGAAATGTTTATTAACTCCAATTTTCATTACTAAATCATTTTTGCTTGATTATGTTTTGAGGTTTTTGAATTCTTATAATTAATTAATTAAAATTGATTTCAATTTTAATTAATTAATTATTAATTCCAATTTTCATTGCTAAAATCATTTTTGCTTGATTATGTTTTGAGGTTTTTGAATTCTCATAATTAATTAATTAAAATTGATTTCAATTTTAATTTTAATTATTAATTCCAGCTTTCATTACTAAAATTATTTTTGCTTGATTATGTTTTGAGGTTTTTGAATTCTCATAATTAACTAATTGAAATTGATTTCAAGGCCAATTTTTGCTTTAAAAATTAGTTCACATTACTTGGAAACTGTATGATCAATTTTTTTCCTGTTGAGAAAATGCCATGGCCAAAACACATTCTCAGGTTGCTGTGAGAAACATTTCTAAGGGATGGAATACTACTGAAAATGATGTATCTATATATATAAAAATCAATCCTCGGCTTATTCTGCAATCAGACTTCCGAATGCAAGTATTCTGAATTCAGGTTTTGCAGATAAAACTGAATATTTCCTTGATGTACAAAAAACTACATTATAGTAAACATATTGTAGTACTATATTTTAGTATTTAAAGTCATATAACAAGAGCTAAAACTCTGCCCGATTTAAAACTGAAAAAGATTAAATTTATGAATAAATCTGACTATTTTTGTATAAGTTTGTATCATTGTTATTTAGTAAATAAATGCTTTGTGCTTCAAAACTTTTGTGAAAATATTAGGTTAAGATTAAGCTGAATAACTGTCGTTGTAACAAAGGCCATCAATATTATGCAAAACTGTATTTTGAATTAAAAAAAATTATTTTCAGTCCTATTTAATTAAAACAGTGTTTTAATGTAGAACATACATAAGAAAATAATATATTAAAATTTGGAGCTTTACAGGCATTATAAGTTTTTGTTTTATGACTTTACAAATTTTAAATGCGTTTTCTCAGACTTTCAGTTTTAAAGGTATGTGTTTTCTAATCCCTAAAGCTTTTTTTTTGTTTTTATCATAGAGCCTTGAAATTTTTTGTATATACTCCCAAACGTATGTTCTATAAAAATTAGAATATATTTAGGGCTGAGATCTCCAGTTATTTTTTTTAAATGCTAAAGTTACTATTTTAAAAATTTTCGTGTTTTTTCCAGGTTTTTCTAGAAAAATAATTATTAAAAATCAACAAGGAAATAGATTTTCAAATCCATACTAACTTTTGTTTACAATAATCTAAGAAACATAAATAACTTAAAATGACTAAAAAATTTTAAAAAGGGAGCATTTTATACGAGTTTGAAAAAACTTCAAAAATTCTTAATTTCTTAAAATTGTAAAACAATGCCTAGTCAAACTGTTTTTTTTTTTTTTTTTTTACTTTCAGAACCAACTTAATAATATAATCTGAATAATTTAAAACATAAATTATTTTTACTGTTACTGTGTCTCCAAAATTTTTTTTTGAAAAAGGGTACTGTGTAACCGTCATCACTTATTATTTCTTAATTTGAACTATGAAGCCATTCGTGAATTTTTGCAGATCCAATTACTATCCAAGAAAAATCCATATTAGCCAAACCAGCTTGCTTTAGCATGAAACTACTGATTTTTACATCTTGTTTCAAATTTGGTATTAGAATTTTCTGTGTATTATTCCATTTAGAAATTCGAAAAGCCGTATTTTATTTGCGAAAAATAAATAAATAAATAACTTTGAGCGTTTACTCTCGTTTTTTCTTTTTTCCTGATTTTATCCTTTCTCCTTTTTTTTATTTTCTAATTTTATCCTCCAGAAAACTATATTCAAGTTTTTAATTGATTTATGTACATTTTGTAAAAGTACATTATTTAGTGCATATGCTACTTGCTTATTTTAATACATGATGATAAATTACCTTGATAATGCCTTTTGACTTTGTTTAAAAAAATGCTATTTTGCTTATTTCGATCGTGGACTTGTAGGAAAGCTCCAAGCCCTAACTGGCGAAGTCGAAGGTCGCCTTTCGTTTTTAATTTTTCATACACATTGAAAATTCCATACATACGCATTACAGTTTGAGATTGTCAGATCGATAAAAATTTGAAATATTTCTATTTTTACTTTTAAAAATACCAAGTATGAGTATTTGACAGTGCAAAATCTCATTCACCAGTATCATCAGAATCGCTCTAACACTGGAATTCGCATTTTCTAATACCTGACTCGTTTGTAAATAAGAGTTATGAATAGATTCTGGAAACATTTTATCATGTTCTTATATGATCGTCCATTAACGGTCACACAATATTAAATTGGAAAAACATAACAAAATCATTATTTACTTTTCACAAACTTTTTGTAATTTCTGCAATAAGAGTTCGAAGATGTGCATTGGAATAATGATATTATTTTACTATATAGTTATTTGTCTAAGGCCATACCCTCTGTGAAACTCATGTATTTGTTTAGGAAAACAGATCAACAAAATTATCCTAAATCAAACGGTATACATGTTCCAGAGTGTACGCAAGAGCTTTTGGAAGAAACACGAAAGCAGCTCGGAAAATAAAAAGCACCAGTGTGTAACACGCAATACTTTCCCTTATTTACTTAATATTTCCCCACATAAATGCTTTTCAATACGCGAATTTTGATAGCTTTCCGAAGGATAGTGATACTGGCTGTAAACAGTTGTTTCGATTTCTTATGTTGTTTCATTACATGGATCCATATTTTAAATATAATTTATATTATAAGGAAATTATATATATATACTTCAAAATATAAAAATTAAATTGTGTACTGTATGTATTTTGTGTATCTTGAAAAAATTCTTCAGAGTCTCATAAATTTATTGTTATTATTTATCAAATGCCTGGCCATTGACCATCAGGTCATTAGGCAACGAGCTCTCCAATATTTTTTTACAATATAGTCAAAATTCTTAAGTGCAGAGAACACGTCAAGATGAGCAGCGTCCATGACTTGTCCAGAAGAACACAAAAAGGGGAGTCAGTCAATTTAAAACGGAACACATGAGCGCAAAGGCAGTCGTGTCCAGTCAACAATCTAAACTCAGCCACATCAGCAGCACGAGGAGACCCGAGACACAGTTAGGTTTTAATATCACTCTCCATGATTTATTTGTGGCAACGCTGGTGGCAGAATAGCAGGCCTCCTCGTAGTGCACCCTGGATAACGCTAAATCTGCTATAGCGGCTGCCGCTCTACAAAGTCTCATAAATATGATGAATAATAAATAACGCGATATTTTTCTATACAACTTACAATATTAAGTGAAAAAGTTGAAGATGAATCAAATTTGAAATATATGTATGTAAGTACAAGAGCGTGAAGACGTAACATAATGCGAATTTAGCCATTAACATTGCAATACAAGGAAGGAAAGCAAATGGCAAAACTTAACTTATAATACCGCATTGTATGAAAAGAACATGGTTATGTTTGTAGGCAACGTGAGGGTATACAAGAGCCCAAAATTAGTATACAAACTAACGGCTCTTGCAGCTAAAATGGCCCTAACCAAGTTAGCCATTGAGTCGAATTTGAGTTGGATGACAGATAGGGGCAATTCACTCTATACTTCTTCAAGTCTACGCCACACTTCATCAATTGTAGTGACTGAAGGGCGGTAGCAGCGCAATCTCTCATCAACTCATGACAAAATGATTTCAATGGGGGGGGGGAGATGTGGATAACAAATTGGAAATAGCAATAGTCAAGGTAGGTCAGGATACGACTTACGGACAACATGCGGTCTTACGCTATCTCGTTGGAAAAGGACAACTTTGAAGCCTCGAAGATAGGGCACAGCCACTAGCCTTAAGATCTCCGAAATGTATCGATGGCTGTTCAGATTACTTACGACGGGAACATGTGCTCTTTTCAGTGCCTCCAGACACGAATACGTCCGTCTTGATGCTACACGTAAAACCAGGACTTGTCTGAAAAGACAACGTGGGACCACTTCTGTACCCAATTTTGTCGTTAAGCCAACCTCTGTCGCCATACATTTAATTGTTGCAATGTCAACGAAAGACGCAATAATGGTCGACGTGCAGACACAGTTCATGTTACTCCAGACATCGTTGCACTGCCCATGTGAATACTCGTCCGGCTGCAAAGAAGCCCACTTCCGGACTCAGGCTCTGTGATATGACTGCACGATCCTGCAAAACCGACCTGACAATGTGCCAGTTGTTGAATTCGGGACCAAAGTGTGTAACAATATCACGTAATAATAAACCACATTCTCGATAAGTCACAATCTCGTTCTTTTCGAATTCTGATGCGTGCTGATAGCCATTATACTCCTTTTTATTCTAGGCAGAACACGATCTTCTCACAAACATTCAACATTCAAATGCGATTTCTGATTGGGAAAATGGCTGCGTAAATGTCCTTTAATGCAAAGTTTGAGACGCAATTTCTCCCTCCTGCGTCAGTCGATTACGCTTAGCTGCTATTCTTTTGCATGTCCCAGAATTTTCCTTTCGTTCGTTTTCGACTTTGGTATATCATCCCTCCTTCATAGTGTTGCCATTTTTATGGTCAGCAGTGTATTAGAATATTTTATAGCCGCCTCATGGATTTCATGTACCCAAACAACGATAGAATTTTCCAAAATGACAATGCACCCTGTGTTATAGGGCCAAAATCATTCACGATTGGTTTGAGGAACATTTTAAGCAATTCACAATTTTAAGGAATAATTTGGCCACTTGGACCGCCACACTTGAATCCCATTAAACATATGTTCTCTTTAATCAATAACCAACAGTACTTCACACAATGCGCAATAAATTTAAATAAAATTGAAGTTTAATTGCGATGATTAAACTGACACGTTTTGATTAAATGATTAGCATGATGGTGATTAAATGACAAGCAAGACAAATAATTGGAGCCATTCGTTCCGCCTCATATCGTCTATGGATTCGAGCCGTCTTGCTCGTCTATAAACTGTTTATTCTCTGATAAAAATCTAGGGAAAGCACATGCTCAAAGGAATTACATCAGAGCTACATCTATCGACGAAGTTTGGTAACATAGGCTGGCAGTGGCGTACACGGACCTCTCTTATGGGGGAGGGTTTCATTCTACGAAACTCGTAGACGTAAGCGCGAATGGGTTATCTCCAGTGGCGTACACAAGGTGGGTGTCCTAGGGGCCCGGATCGCCACCCTCAGAACCCTTGAGTTTTTTTGATTGATGATAGTTATATATCTATATGTAGAACATAAAAATTAATTAAGCACTTGTAATTAACTATTTATTTTATTTATCAGTGCTAATTAGAAATTCAATAATTTATTTTTTACTGTTTTTTGTTATTAAAACCGACAAAATCAGAAGAATCATTGATATTGTCTTGAGGTATGATACGAGTTGGGGAACTTTCGACCATGGACCCCCTCCCCCCTTGATAAATTTTTGTGTGCGCTACTGGTTATCTCTATAGTGGAAATTATATATTTTTTAGTCTAGGGGGGGGGCGTTGAAACCCCAAACCCTCCCCTTATGTACGCCACTGGAGGCTGCCCCTACATATATCGAACATGATTGAAAGGTCAGTTCGTGCCCCAAATTCTAAAACTATTGCAACTACCACCAACTGTAGAGGCAGCTTCGCAGAATATTTCTACAGAGGATTTCCGACAAATTATTGAGTTAATACCACGTCGAGTTACTGCACTTCGCCGGCGAAAATGAAGTCCCAGACGATATTAAGAGGCATTTCAGGGTATATAAAATAGAATGGAAATAATTTAAAATAAGGTAGTTGTGTAAATTTTAAAGTTGTTTGTGTTAATTATAGATAATTTTAAAATGATATTTCTTAGTCATTTTTAATCATTATTTCAGATTATTTCCAATCATATATAATTTAAGGACTTTTTAAAATTTTTTATCGTTCTCATGATGAAATAGCTATAAATGAATAATTATATAATGAAATAATTATAATCGGTCTTAAAAGTTCAGGAACAGCTCCATCGCTCCTAGTTTAATACTTACATTTTGAGTATTTAATCTTCTGTTTTAAGCAATATTTATCTAAGCCTTGTTTTTTATTACAGAATTGTGTTTGAAAATTATGCCTTTGTAGAACTATGGACATTTAATTGTACCTTCTATGCCTATCTATGTTTTATCTAGAACTAGGCTTTTTAATGAATAACTTGTGCGCACTTATAGTTATTTACATAAGATTTGATTTAACTTTCTTATTAACATCGCACTTTGAAGCTGCACAGGGGCTCGTAATTTTGAGCTTCCGTCAAATGACAATTTAAGGAATCTATAAAGTCTGCACCATTATTCAAAGTTTTTTAAAAACAATTTTTTTTGTAATTTTCAATCTCTTGTAACTACATGCCGTGCTATTAAACAATACATTTAATATACTTAAAACCAGGGGGTTGGCAACCTACCTCACTCATCCCACATTTAGCATTCTCAGTGGCACTCTACACAACTCTACAAATTTGTCAATTTCTGAGTGGATGGATATTGATAATTTTGAAAAGGAGCTTATTGGACTAACCCGGTTTTCTGCACCTAAGGTTGCGGGTTCGACCACGGCCCAAGTCGGTGGATTTTCATGACGCAGAAAATTGGCAGCGTATGATTATATGGTATGTAAAAGATCCCTAGAGTGTCTGTTTGGCTTGAGTGCTCTCGACAAAATTTCATCCTAGTGCAGGTTTGCATCGTCAGAGATCAGGTGCCTCCCTCTGGGGAGGAAACTGGGCGTCAAAATTACTTGCGGCAATTGGTATGGCCTATATGGTACCGAGCTAAAAAGTGACACCAGCTCCTGGGGAATGTACTAGGTCCGCAAAAGTTAAAAATACCAATGCGCAGCCCCATTAGGAAAAAAACATTTACGGAATTACGAAAAAATCTGAAAGACAACTCTAATACTAATCGACGATTATTTTAAATTATTGAATGCCATCGATGGAGAGATTTGATTGTTTGAAGAAAATTGCATGTGTGTACTATGCTTCCCTCTTTTGACTCTACATATCTATGTGATCAAAATATTTTTTCACATAAAAAATATTTTGAGTTTGTAAAGTTGCTTAACAACTGAATGTTCAGAGCCGCGTCAAATTTAAAATCACAAATTATATCTCTGTTTATTGTGATTTGAAGTAGAGAAGAGCAAGAACAAGGTTTGCATTAAAAAATTTATTTTTTAATTTATTTTATGTTGTTTATTTCTAATTTTTACAAATATGATTAAAAGATGTTTAGTACATAGTGGATGTACAATTTTAATTTTTCATTTATAATAAAGGAATAGTTATATTTTAAGTTGTTTATTTTTTGTGTTAATAAATATCTTTAAATGATGCAATATTGATTTATAACAAAACTCTAAATCTATATTTTGGACCTGTATTCCCCAATTCGGCATGCATTGTCGTGGGAATCGAATTGTTTCAAATATTTCTTACAGTGTGACACCTTGAACCGTACTAGAAAATTGGTTTGGCTCGTCACAGCTATAAAGTTGCCAACCCCTGCTTTAAACACTTACACTCTTAATTACTTGTTCCTTAACGATGTATTTTGAAACTACACTACGTGTATTGAGGACGGACCTTGTAATTCTGAAGCACAATGAAGTGATTAGGATCAAATCTGAGCTGGCAAACCTACTCTCCAGCCTTCCTTACCATACAAACGCGAGGACTTTAATCTACAGAAATTACCAGCATCAACCATTCTACACGATGAGTCGTTAGTGGTACTCAGACTCGAATCTATGACTCGATAACACAGGCCACGACTTCACGACCGTGAAGTACACAACCACGTAATTTTCGTAGGAAAATAATGCAAGAAAATGTATTTTTAATGCATTAAAACAACATGAACAATATTTGTAATATGTTTCATTTTTGTATTTTATTACATGTTATTATTTAAAGTCACATATTTTATTATAGGTATACAAATGATTCATGCAATTATGCGTAATAAAATACATAAATTATGCATAAAATATGAAGAATTCTTTTAAGGTATCTGACTACTTGCGACAACTTATGAAGATATGGAGATTTTTTTGTGGTTTTTCGATATATTTAGTACATTTTAAGAAAAAAAATGGCTAAAATTAAGAAGAAGAAAATAAACTATTATTATTAAAAGGGGAAAAAATTGGTAAAAATTGACAAAAAAATTACATAAACGGGGTCCATTCTGCACAAAAAGTTGAACAAATTCTTAATTTTTCAATTTTTGATGTATTAGTTTGCTATTCCTTTTTGAAATGATTTTCAGGATAAGAGATACTTTAATTTTTGCAAAAACTAGAGCTCTTTATCTTAGTTATTATATGAAATTGCCTGAAAAAACAGTGATTATATTCACATAAGGGACTGTAAATTTTGTAATAAAACAATGATTGATAAATCTGAAATGGGAAACACTTCTACTATTATACAGAACATACACAAAAAATTTCAGCAAATTATTTTCAAAACTTTTTGAGCAATCGCTGTCCTCGTTAGAGCTTTTCGAAAGAAACATGTTTCGAGTTAAACGCATTTTAAAGTTTGACATCTTGTGTAAAGTTATGGCATCTGCTTTTACTAAAACACTTGCAGTTTTTGTTGTAGTGAATGGAAAACAATGAAATTTGGTATTTTTATAAAGCTATTAAGATGGTCTATAAAATAAAACCATAAAAAAAATTGTCAATTTTGGGGAAAAAAAATCATGATTTTACGGTAGTCGGATACCTTAAGAAAGAGAATAATAAAATATTTTTCCTATCTCGTGTATAAAATTTTAATTATCTATACATTAATGTTTTCAGTTATACATTTTGAAGGAGAAATTTTAACAGAATCTTCTTTCCCAACAGGGAAGTTTAATGGATTTTTAGTATTTTTCCAGATATGCCGCAAATTGCATCCACAAATGAAGGATTTTTGCACCATTTATGTACACAAAAAAGAAATTGAAATGGTAAAGAAAGATTATGAGAAAAGTGTGACAAACTGCTTTTATCGAAATCGAAAAGAGAAATGACAATAAAATTTGATAAATGTTAATGCAAATAGAAACAAATTTAACAATTCTCTTTTATCAGTTGTTATCTATCTTTCGTTTTCGGAAACATTTCTTAACAAAAGAAGTAATAAATTATAGTTTAAAAAAACTAAAAAACACGCTTTTATGGTTAATCGAACTAAAAAGTAAAAAATAATTCTAATATAAGAAAAAAATAATTAACGAGACAATTAATGTCATTGTGTTAAAAGCGTAAGATGCTCGATATCAATTGTTTTAATTTCTTACTAGTTCTATTCCGAAATGCTGAGTTAGTGTAAAAATGTTGTACAAAGCACCCCACGCTTTTATCACAATGGCAATAATTTTTTCGTTGGTCGTTTTATTCTTATATTAAGAATTATTTTTTACTTTTAGTTCGATCTACAATAAAAGCGTGTATTTTTAGTTTTTTAAGCTATCATTTATTCATTGATGAATTAATCCTAAATGCGTCATTTCTTAGAATCTAGAATACCCATTGGTATCCTATCAGTGCGTCGATACGGACTGGTTTGCAAAATGTAGGACCAGCCAACTGAAGGAAATCTGGAAGAGCTAAGTTTGAAATATTTCATGCGGAAGACGGTGTAAAGTCAATGATATTTTTCACTAAAAAGGGCTCAATATTCTCTCTGAAACTTGCATCAGCATGAGACGTAAAAGTACACGTTTTGAATTGAAGAATTTGTGAGAAATTATTTAATCCGGGGATCCCTGAATCAATTCTCAGCTGTTTTGGTAAAATTGTGACGGATCTATACGCGTCCTTCCATTAACCCTCTTGGGAAATCTGTGGGCTATGAATATCAACAACCTTTTCAGAAGAAGAAACTGTGATACGTAAATTAGGTCTATTATATATAGTATATATATAGGTTCGCTTGCTTGTAAAATAGATAGATAGATAAAGGAGAATTGATGTTTAATTGAAGTTGCCAGGAGATTGAATTTTAAGAAGTAGAAGATAGGAAGAATATCTACAGATCAGGTATTAGTCATATTGATAGCGCGTTTTTGGGCTTTAAGTTCTTAAAGAGATTTAAGTGACAATTAGTCACATAGCTACAGTGTAAATCATTTTTTAAAGTAGAAGAATGATTCATGAAAGGTGGATCAATTGATTAGAAGTATTCTCCGAACTCGCGATTATCGTTGCAAAACCCCTGTTCTTTTCTGGGAAACATCTCAATCTAATTGGTTATTTGAATTTTGTCTGTGTTAATCAGTGTGCTGAATAAATAATTAAAAAAGTATCTTGTCCAGTCTTCCCTCACTTCCTCCCACACCTTTTGCCGGGTCCGAGAATAGAAATAGGGGGTTACAAAATGAAGCAATGAATGATGTTTCGTTCCACAGATATAAAGAACACTTCTTTTTGTTTGTTGTATTTGTATTAACCAGGAGCGTTTTAGCTTTTAGGGTTGTAACTTAATACTTTAGTTGGTAAATCAGGAAATTGTTTATGGAATTAGTCGCCAAATCAAGGAATGGTTTATGGAATTAGTCGGCAAATCTGGAAATAGTTAATCCTGATCAGGACAATGGAACAAAATTATGAAATTATTGTTTTTCGATTCTTGACAAGTGTGCAAAATTTCGAATTAATCTGACCTTTTAAAGTGGGTAAAAATCGAGTTCAAAGATTCCGTTACATTTTAGTGAAGCTTATAAAAGCGTGTTAAAATGAGCTCTTATTATGTCTCTTGATTCTTATATCAACTCATTGGCATTAATTTCATTAAAAAAGTCCTTTGAATTGATACCATTGATGAAGATAATTTAAGTCAAGTCATTAGCTCATGTTATGCACAATTTTTATAAATAACTAGCTGTTACCCGCCCGCTTCGCTGGGTATTTCATGATGTTTTATAAATTTTTACTGCTTATATATATATGTGTATAAATTATTGATATCTAAGTCCTAGCATTAAGAATTCGATTGAATTGAAAAATATACTTATACCTGTAACTGTCACCTGTTGATAAAAAAAAAGGGCAGAACTCGTCTAATTTGTATTTTCTAAAAATCTCTAAAATTGAAGCATAGAATGATGTTTGCTCTTTCGTAACTCAAAAACCAAGTGGATTCCCGCAAAACCAATTTTCGGTGGATCTCTACTCCGTAAATTGAACATGCAAGCCAAATTTCAAGTCTAAATCTAACAGAAAAAAGCAAAAGTTTTACTATAAATATCCCCGTAATCCCGTTGAGAGCCGTTTTCCAAAATTACCGCTCTTAGCGGATTTCAATTCAACAAAAGGAAAATGCAAACAAAATTTCATTATTATAGTCCTTGTAGCTTGAAAAAAGTAATTTTTTTTGTTAATAAGTCCCAGTAACCCCCTGCAACCCCCCAGAACTCTTGATTTGGTTAAAATTTATTTTAGTGGATCCCTATTCAACAAAAGAAACATGCTTAACAAATTTCAAGTAAATGGGTCTAACAATTAAAAACAGGAATTTTTTTCTGTAACTCCTCTTGACCCCTCGCAAACATCTTTGGGGTCAATTTTCATTTTACTCTTTGTTAGAGGAACTCTATTTCATGAAAGGAACATGCCTACCAATTTTCAAGCAGGATGATCAAGTAGTTTAAAAATGGAAATATTTATCGATTACGCCTCTTAATCTCCCGAAATTAAACTTAGTAGTTGATATTCGCGAAACCCATTTTGTAGCGGTTCTCTACTTTACGAAAGGAATCTGCTTATCAAATTTCAAGACTGTACGTCTAACAGTTTAAAAATGGGGATAATTGTCTATAACGCCACTTCAGTCCCCGCAACGCCACTTCTGGGTCTGTTTTCACAAAACTCATTTTGTAGGGGAATTGCACTCTATGAAAGGAATCTGCTTAGCAAAATTTGAAAACTGTGCGTCCAATTAATTAAAAATGCAAAAAAATTATCAATAACGCCCCTTGAACCCCCGCAACACCACCTAGGGGTCGATTTTCACAAAACACATTTTGCAGTGTATTTCTATCCTATGAGAGGAATCTGCTAACCAAATTTCAAGACTGTGAGTCTAATAGTTTATAAAAAGAAATAATTATTTATATCTGCCCTTAACCCCCCGCCAAACCCCTTGGGGGTCAATTTTCTCCAAACCCGTTTTGTAGCGGATATTTACTCCATGAAAGAAACATTCCTACCAATTTTCAAGCAGGTAGGTCAAATAGTTTAAAAACGAAAATATTTATCTATTACGCCACTTATTCCCCTGCAACGCCACTTAGAGGTCTGTTTTCACAAAACCTTCTTATAGTTGATATCTACTCTATGAAAGAAATCTCTTTATCAAATATAAAGACTGTGCGTCAAATAGTTTAAAAATGGAAATAATTATCTATAACGCCCCTTAAGTCCCCTCAACGCCACTTGGGAGCAATTTTCACGAAACCCATTTTTAGCGTATCTCTACCCTATGAGAGGAATCTGCTTACTAAGTTTCAAGACTGTACGTCTAATAACTTAAAAATAGGAATTTATAACGCCCCTTAAACCCCCCGCAACACCCCTTGGGGGTCAATTTTCCCAAAACCCATTTTGTAGCGGATATTTACTCCAGGAAAGAAACTTACCTACCAATTTTCAAGCAGGTAGGTGAAGTAGTTTAAAAACGGATATATTTATCTATTACGCCCCTTAATCCCCCACAACGCCACTTAGAAGTCTGTTTTCAGAAAACCCGTTTTGTAACTGATCATTATTCTACGAAAGGAATCTATATATCAAATTTAAAGACAGTGGGTCAAATGGTTTAAAAATGGAAATAATTATCTATAACGCCCCCTAAGCCCCTGCAACGCCACTTGGGGGTCGATTTTCAGAAAACTCATTTTGTAGCGGATCTCTACTCTCTGAAAGGAATCCGCTTACTCAATTTCAAGATTGTACATCAAGTAGTTTAAACATGGAAACAATTATTATTAAAGCCCTTAACCCCCCGTAACGCCCCTTGCGTTTCGAATTTCGGAAAATCCTTTCTTAGCTGATGTCTACTCTATCAAAGGAACATGTCTACCAAATTTCAAGTCTGTAGGTTGAATAGTTCCAGAGATTTCGTGATTAGTCAGTCAGTCGCTTTTCTCCTTTATATATATAGATTATGTTCCTTATTTTGGGGGAAAGGAAAATAAAACAGTAACGCAAAACAAATATTAAAAATTAAAAAATATTAAAAGCAAAAATTAAAAATCATGGATAGACTGAATGTTATAAAGGAAAATAAATAAATATTTAGTAGATTTTTAGAAGTTTAAATTAAGTAATAAAAATTACACCGGAAGCTGCTGAATTTCATAGCTCATTTGCCGAACAGTTATGAAAGTTATTGAAAACATTACACTTGTCAATGACATTTCAATAAACACTTTGTCTTTCCTTTCGTCTTTTTTTTTTTGTGTTTGTGCCTCACCGTTTCATTTGCCCCTATGCATTCCTATACAATAAATGATTGTTACATTGTCCTGTACCTACCCTTAAAGTTTGTACCATGAATTCGGGACCATCCCGTATACATGTGTGTGTGAAGAACTGACTCAGAGACACACTTTAAAGCAGTAATTTATTTAAAATACAAAAGTATGTCAAAATGTAGGATAAAACACGCAAAAGAACAACTTCTCCCGTCATGGAGACATCGACAACGCTTGAACAGAAACGCATTGATTTCTGCTTGACCTTTATTTAGGGATTAACATATAGAAGTCTGCGCGTAGAGTCCTCTGGGACAAAATCCGCTAAACTAACTCTCATCCCACTTGGTCATCTTATGGTCCAGACATCTTGGTTGGGTATCATCAGCATCAGAAAATAAATCTAAAAAAAGAACAGAGAATACAGCATCTAATGGGTTAAACAGGGAACAATTGTATAATTAAAACTGGTTGATCATGGTTTCATATGGTTAGATCCATCATGACTCCTAACCTTTTCCACGTCGTTTCGGTCATTGGGTTTGACAGTAGTAACTCTAAGCCGTAAGACTTTGCTATACTGTTGTTGTTGCTGCTAATGCCACCTGTCTGACGCAGTCAGTTCGAGGCCCACGAAATTCATCATGGCATCGGGCTAGATTGTACGCCTGTCGTTAGTCGTAGCTTTGAAAACCATGCAGGTGACAGTACGATTTGGCTCCGTTCCACCCCAATTTTGAGGGAGAACACCCTGGGAGTTTTCAGGGGCCTTCCACCTTTCTTCCCCTTCCACCAACCTCACAAGAAGACTTCTGGCTCGACGGCTATTTAGAGTACCCCATGCCGCGAAGGCACCATACATTTACGACATCCATGCCTTTTCCGGGATTCGCACCCAAGCCCTACAGCATAGCAATCAGCGTCGCTAACCACTATACCGAATGAGCGAGACTTTGTTATACTGAGTTCTTTGAATGGCTACTAAATCGTTGAGTTTCTAGATCTTTGCTATGTCTCCTTTTTATGAATTTTTTTTTTTGTTCTCTTCCTGCAGCTTTAGTACAATGAACTTTACTTCATTCGCATATCGTCACTTTCTTGCACAAAACAGTTCAGGTATACCTTAATCAACGCTTTAGTTATCCTGACGACTTCTCTGTTAATCATTTTCGTTTACATCAATAATTGACATGATATATATATACTTTGTGCTTCAAGTGGTTGCACTATTGATCACTCTTTGTACACTAGCTTCATACTCAAACTACTTGATTGGATCATCGTAAGACTTTTTCGATAGTACAGGTATTAAGATCTGGTGGATCCTTTCGATCTGCCCATTTCCCCTCGGGATTTCTTTTGGAATCCTTGGATGCAATATTATGTTTTCTTTTGTACAATAAGTTTCGTAAAACGTGTCTGTTTAAATGAATCCAGATCTTCTATCGGTAATCACTCGTGCAGGATTTCCAAACACTGTCTGCTGCAATGTCAATTTTTCAATAGCTGCTTATGTGGCTGTTGTTTTTACAGAATAAAACCACGTAACTTAGTAAATGCATAATTTTTTGAAGGCGCCATGGGAGAAGCCAACTGACTATTCAAACGAAGAAGAAAATGATGAAAAATTAGTAAAGAGTCAGACCCACAACAACAAAATAATTCGACTTTCCCTGGGCCCCTCTTTTTTAATTCACATATTTTGCTTGAATTTTAGAGTTGAATCTTATTTTTTAAATAAATGCAATTTAAGGTTTATTAGATCAGTGCTCTCCAACCTTTTTATAGCCACGGACTGGTCAACGATTGATAATTATACCATGGCTCACTGGAATAGGGGGACATTGATTTTTATATTTTATATATCAAGATATTTGCTTAGGTGCGTTATTGGTGCGGCTTAGGTGACGTCTCAGCTCCAAGTTAACCTCTCGTCCAAGGAAACTCACAGAAACCCGAGAGAAATACAGCACAGTAAGGGGAAAAAATAGAAATAATTTAGTGTTTCTTGGGATGGCCCAGTACCGGTCTGTATACCGGGTTTGGGATAATTAGATAACTGGTGATATAGCAGATTTCTATAATTCTGGGAACTAGATAATAACTATATTGATATCACTACTTTAAATCAGTGTTTACTGATATTATATATTTAATATTAGTTTTATAATTATCTGTCGAATTTAATAATGTTTAAGTTAAAAAATGTGATATTTACAATTTTTTTGCTTTCTTCATGAAAACACTTCTTTCAGACGAGAGTAGTTCATTAATAATTTTCTTTCATCTACTTGGTTCTATACTGTGAATAAAATATATAATTTTAGTTCTATATATAGTAACTAGGACACACAAACTCTAGTACTTTTTAAAACTTGAGATTGATGTGACATTCTTAAATGGTTAAAAATTCGATTGAATACCCAATGATTTCAGAGAATTATTTAAGTAAAAATTAAATTTCTGAAAATGCAAGCTACCGCGTTATTTATTATGAAGGAGACATTTTCGTTACTTTTATTTAAAACTAATAAATATTAACAAACATTCTCACAATCACGATGCATTTCAAATATCAAAAGAAAAATATTAAATATTAGTTCATGGATTAGTTCGGGATTTTTTAGAAACTTTTAAAAAGTTGATAAAGTAGAACCTCACATATATATCAACACGCATTTAATAGTGAAACTTTTTTTTAGTAAAAGTAACAAAAAATGATGCATAAATATGTTAAATAATATGTGATGTGCTAAAATATTTCTTAAATAAAATATTTCTTATTACTGGATAAATTGTTAAAAATTTTGACAATTTCCCTAGAAAGAAGAAATATATTGTTATTCTATCCTTTTATAATTGTGATGGTCTTTTATTTTACATTTGAATTAAAAGTGTAGGCAATTAAACACATATACGTTTCATTATGCTTCAATATCTTTTAGGTCATTTAAGAACACGAAATTGCTTTGAATAAAATCATTCGAAAATAAATATAAGGTGTCTTGCTGTGGCATTTCGGGGAATATAAGCCCCCCCCCTCCCTGCAAAGTCGTATTTTGGGCCCCATCGGATCTTGCAAAGAAGTGCAAAACCTTAACATAACATAGGCTTTGGGCCCTCTAGAATCCTGCCCCCCCCCCTCGATGCGGGGGTAGTGGGGGTGCACGTTACGCCACTGAGTATCTGCAAAAGAAGATTCAAAATGCTTCAGATTTAATATGGTATTTGCATTCCGCAAAAAAGAGAGAATGGGAGAGTTTTAATCACATTACAGCCAAATATATAATGTTTACTCCAAACTTATCTTACAATATCGTTTCTTAATTCATTCGTATTTGAGGAATTGATAACCCTATTTTTCAAACTGTTCGAAAAATTATGGTATCAAAGGTCACATAAAAATAACTAATGATCCATCGTAAACGATTTAATAGAGTGAGCTGTCAAAATAACCAGAATGTGGCTGTGTCTGCTTAACCTCATTCGCTACCCTTTTTATCTGCTATTTCGATACCAACTAAAAAATCCGTTTCAGTGTGTACATATTTAGATGTTTCACGAAATATAGTATTCTGAGAAATATACGGTGAAAAATTGGCCAGTATTTAGTTTTCCGATTTTTTTTTTTTAAATCAAGCTTTAATCACAGTTTTTGAATTGTGACTTCTTTTTGCGCATTTTGCTGAAGAGTGAACGCAAATGATGCATCAGATTCGCGGGTGCGTTGCGGTCATTCGGCTCGTCAGAAATCGTACTCGGGTCGGCAACGCGCGTTTAGTTTTGAATTGAAAACTTTTTAGGTGCGTTTTTTTTTTCTTTTAGTAAAAATTTCATGCACACTTTTTGAGATGAAATTTTATTTTCTTTATTTAAATATCACTGCCATGCAACTCACTTCTACTCAACTCCAACGAGTGAACGAGAGAAAAACAAGTGATGAAAAAAAGATTATTCTAAAATATATGTAGGAGATTGAATAAAAGAGAAGTAACGAAACAGGACCTATTTGTTTTATTAGTAGGAAGAGAATTTAAGTACAAAAATGTGCCAAAAAAGATTAGAATCTGAAAATTTAATGAAGTTTAGAACCTTCTCCTTTTGTTTGCTTAGAGATTTTAAGAAAAGTCAATGGTTCTCAAGGCATAAGTTTTCCTAGCTTTATATAGTTTCCGGCTTCATATAAATTATTTTAACGGTACTTATGTATAACCGCAACTGTATTGGCGACATTGTATAATAGGAAGCACAGGGTTGCCAATTCAGCGCGTACGATATATTGGGAATCAGGGTGGCGAGCTATAGTGAACGTTGGCATTGTTGCAATAGTACGTAAGTACCAAAAAACATGTATTTTTTTATAAATCTAATCTACATAAGTAATTTACGTATAAATATGTTTAAATAATTAGACTTATTGACATTTAAATCGTATATACTCATATATAAATATATAAGAATGCATAATTATTTAAACGTTGCCCTTTACAGAAAATGGATGAAATAAATAAATCCACCAATGAATGGGCACGAAAAAGAGAACTACTTAACGACCGCATGTGAAAATGTCGTAAGAAATGTAGTATATCCAGGCAAATGGATTCTCTTTCCCAGAATAAAACAGAAGTTTTCACTTCTGTCATGTCGTCATAAGCACACACACAATTTTTTTTTCTTTGCTACTAGAGGTATAATTCTGCACCAGGCAATTTTTTCTGTTAAGCCTAACTTCAATTAAAAATTCATATAAAATCATTACTGTAATAAAATACGCTTAAACTTATAGTTTATAATCATTCCAAATTCCATAAGTTTCTAATTAAAATCTCAGCGGTATGATCACTGTCCTCATAACGGGCAAAACACAATCTGACATATACCGTGTTCCCTGAAGGGATCACATGTATGTGATTATGGTCCTGAACGGGTTAAGGTTTTGTTCTTAGATTGCTACTTCGGATAGGTGATTGAGAATTGACAGACTAGGAAACAATATTTTACTCGCAGAAACAAAATTTGTTTTAAAAAAAATTCACTTAAAATTTTTTGTGAATGATGTATATCAAAATGGATTAAAAAAATAAGCGAGCGTACTATTATTTTTAAATAATAAAATGATAGAAGTAGTTGAAATTTGTAAATAATTTAAAATAATTAACTTGCATTGCAACAATTGCTCTTCCATAAGATCAAACGTAGCTCTGAAGGATAACATAACATCCTTTTTTTATCTGAATATTTAAAAAAGAAGGATCAGGGTTACTGTAATTTAAAAATAATTTTAAAAAAAAACAACTTATTAATCATTTTATTATTTTTTTTTACAAATTTATAAAAATTCCACTTTAAGATTCTTTAACCCTTTAACTGACAAGTTATTTTGTTTATTTGGGAACAAAAATTGACAATTTTTTAATTACAAAAAGCAAATGTTTAGTACAAAATAAAATATACGTAGTAGTTAAAAATTGATATTTTGAATTATTTTTGAATAATAACGCTTATGTTTTATAGTAACTGAATATTCATTTGAAGTGGCTTAGCCACAGCGTGGCAGTGGTATAGTTCACTTCTAGTGGAGCATTATTTTTTTTAAAATAAAAATGAATACCTATTACCAGTTCAATAATTTTTTTGTGGGGTAAAACTGGAAACACGCTTTTTCAAGCTAAGACCAACTCCGCAATTATTACACCGGAATCTTGTTTCCTTCCTTATCTATTTTCCATTTGCATATTTTTTAACAACAAACTTCGCAGTGTCTTGCATGCTGAAGTTTCCAGAGACGGGCAGGGTTACCTACTGTAGGTGGTATGCCAGGATTCTTTTGCTCAGAAGTTGTATAATCATATTTACGAAAAGGCTCTTCTACAACTAGGATCTACAATTCTAAAAATAGAATACGATTCCCCCAACTACAATTTTTTTAGAGCAAAAATAAGTTCCAGAGCACCTTGTCTAGCAAATGAAAAATATGTTTTTATAATATTTTTCTGGTGGTTTCTGATTGTTGGATGAAAAGATATTTCCTGATCACAGCGATCTACAACACCCATAGTAAATTACCCAAAAAATTACCCCGCAGGGATGTCTTAAGGCATGGGCCGACTAGGCCCGAGCCCAGGGCCTCGGCCGTAATGAGGGCCTCGTCTCATTCTCGATTCAGCCTTAAGAAATTCATAACACGAACAATATCAAATGTCAAACGTTATTTCCGGTTGATTCTCCGAAAAAGTGGGAATTTCGGACGATATGTCAATTGGCTACATGTAATGGCCGTCATCCATGTACAGATCAAGGCTTACCTCCATGCACCATCATTACTCATTCAGTCAAAAAGCGGCAGTTGGTCTTGCTGGTATGTGCGATTGTAAATCATGCACATTTATTTGTTTCGGGTTATTGTTTGTACGGGTATCTGACACGTATGCTATGTACTGTTTAATTTTAAGGATCATAGGTAGGGCCCCCATTTGTGTAGGGGCCCAGGGCCTCAAAAAGTCTTAAGACGTCCCTTCTCAGGCGTGACACTTAGGAGCACTAGTGCCTTGCCCGATATAACCTCGGGCATGACAGTTAAAAGGTTAAACTGAACTCCAATGTATAGAATTTTTAAGTCTTATAAAATAAATAGTAAAAAAAGAACACACATATATATTATTATTAAACTCTTTTTATGAAGAAATAAAGTAAGTAATTCACGTATTCAAAAGCTTTTCATAGTGTTTTCTCCATATTTTTGTAACATTTTGCAGAGAAATTCCTGTAATAGATTTACGGGAAGATTCGATATTTCCTTGTAAGATATATTTAGGTAATGATTATTCACTCTGGAAAAACATAGCTGTCATTCAAAAGAAAACAATCATTCACAGAGTTGATGCACATTTTTAAAAGAAACTTTTACTGGAAAAAACAGCATTGCATCAACTCAAATACATTTTCCTAAATAAATTGGATTTTAGCAAATAAATCACACAAAGAAATAAAATAAGACTTCCTTCTTTTTGAACTGCAAAATGGATGAATTGAGCCAACATTCTAAGAGGCATAACAGCTGACGTTCTATGCGGCAACCTACGTTCTTTTTTTTAGGGTTTTTCTATTTTGACCTAGTAAAAACAGATCAATCTGAGTCTAATGAGGGAAACTCTTCAGTTCTAATATAATTCTATATAAACCAATAATAAAAAAGAGCTTACTTGAAAGTGAAAAAAAAAAGATGTTTTGTGTGTAATCCATTCAATGCACAATAAAATTGGAAATACGCAAAAATTGAATTAGATTATAATTGAATACGTCAGATAATCCTGTTTATTTAATTTGATTGCTTTTTATAGGATTCTAATCTCATTAATTATGAACATAGTGGCATAACTTTCAAATGTTTTTTTAAAAAATCTAGAAAGCTTGCAAAATTTTCTGAAAAATAAATCATTGCTTCCATTTTTAAAGCAAATCATTAAAATTAAATAAAAAAAAAGTTATCTTGTATAAGGATAAAAAAAAAAACGTTCATTAACTGCTTACGTTTCAATCTTGTATTTGTTCATAGTATAAAAAGATCAAATTTTAGGTGCATGTTTTATGATTACCCACTGTATTTATAAGCCCAATGACTGAGTAATTGCGTATCGCGCCACAGGTCCGGAGTTCAAACCCCGGGCTGGGCAAGGTCGACACAGCCTTTCATCCCTTCAGTGGGTCGATAAAATGAGTACCAAGCTTGTGCTTTTGAATTAAACAATGGCGGTTTCGTGTCAGACTCACCATCTGACCGGAACATCTGCTCACGCACCTCAGCGCCCAAAGTCACGAAAACTGAGATGGGCACAGTAGGCCTTGACCCTTCATGGGCTATTGCACCACTGAATTTAGCTTTTTTACTGTATTTTTATTTTTTAAAAAAATCCTGTGTAGAAGTAAATAAAAATTCTTATTAAAATTTAATTCCTTAAAAATACAATTAAATAATACAAATTCATAAGATTAAGAATACAAACTTGTAATCGATGGCATCTAATTAAGTATCGGATTGTAATGTTAATTACACAATATGTATATACAGTCGGATCCCAATTTACCGGACCCCTACTTAATGAATAATAAATCCTGAATTAACAATCTGTGACGGATCTATACGGTCTTTGACTAACCTCCTCTATTTTCTGTAAAATAATTTATTTATTTCAACCAATCTTCACCGAAACCAAGTGTGATTTATGCAAATAAGATATATTATATAAGTTCGGGTTTCGCGAGTTAAAAGAGTTAAGTAAAGTGAAGAGTTAGAAGAGTGAAGTTAAGTGAATTAAAGATCGAGAGGTCAACACGCAGTTCTTGACATTAGTAGATAGCGGTTACGTGGGGAGCTACGCGAAGAGAAGCTGATTGAAGATTGTAAAAACCCTTGTTACAGAGTGTGGATCCTTCACCCATTTCCCCAACCAGTAAAAAGGCAGAATTTTAAGGTCAGTGATTTAATTTAAGATATTGCGAATATTCGTACGTGGCTGTAATTGTGCGTGTTTAAGTTTCCCAGAATCAGTTGATATTCTGTTATTCCGCTATATATAGTAGTCCCTTTTTGTACTCCACTCTAATTTGTTTCTCTTAAATTTGAATTGTGTGTTTCTAACCATTTGTGTTAATTAGAATCAATAAATCTATTTGATTTGCAATTATGTCTTTTGATCATTTAAGTCCGCCTACACATCCAGTAGTATTTGCAGATAGACAGGGAGATGGTAGTGTAAGGGGTGGCTTTCAGCCACGACAAATCTATTCTAACAGCTGAAAGAAAAATACTTTTACAAGCTTGGATAGCGAAAAACGCAGAATTAACGGGAAAAAAATGTTTTGTCCCAATGAGTTCGTTAAATCAGGGCCCAACTATATAAACAGTTTATGTTCTATTGAGAAGCTATAAATGGTATTGCTTCAATACGTACATGAAAGGAGTATTTTTCTAAAGAGATGTTTGAAAAGGTTAATTTCTTTTTGGTCAGTTTCAAAACTGATATGCATTAATAGGGATATACAAAGTTGATACACGTGTATTGCTATTGTATTCTAATTCTTTAAATAATAGATCTATAAAAATTCCCACGATATAATAGGATCTTTCCAAAGATATGATTATTTCGTAGCATTTCAAGTATGCAAAGGAATATATATATATATTTAAAAATATAGTTGCATAAAATATTCATTCAAAATTAAATTAAAATTTATCAGATATAAGCCAACAAAATATTTTAACATATTTATTGAAATAAAATAATGAATAACATTAAAAACCTAAATATATATCCTAACACTAATACTGAAAAGGATTTTTAAGAACAGCTAAAAGGAAACTTTATCTTAATATTACACTGCTGGCCACTGTAAATGCAACACCAAGAAAGACAAGATATAACACAACAAAATTTATTTTGTAGATAACATGTTGACCAAGTATCAAATGATTAAATTTATAGACTTCTGTGAAGTGTGGTTCCTGCCAGAATCAGTCGCCAGAGTAGGCGCCATTGTTGGAGATCACCGCTGCCACACGCCTCAGCATTGATTCAAAGAGACTTTGGATGTGTTCTTGGGGTACAGCAGACAAAGCAGCTTCCACACGTTGCCAAACTTGATCTGGTGTGGCAGCTGGGGTGTAATCTGGGTCAATCGTTGAGCAACCATGGACCACATGTTTTCTATCGGTGAAAGATCCGGAGAGCAAGCCAGCCAGGAAAGCAATACAATCTGGTGATTGACGAAGAACCTTTGGACAATGCGGGCCACGTGTGGTCGCGCATTATCCTGTTGAAATATGGCTGTGGCCAAGCCCTGATGGTAAGGAAGGACAACTGGCTCCAACACCTCGGAGATGTAGTGCTGGCTGTTTAAAGTACCGGCAATGCGTACTAGAGGAGTGCGAGAGTGATATCCAATACTGCCCCATACCGTAATACCCGGTGCAGGACCAGTGTGGCGGCGCATAACGCAGCTGTTCAGCATCCTCTCTCCACGGTGTCTCCAGACTCGAATCCGACCATCGTGGTGTTGCAGACAGATGCGTGACTCGTCAGTAAAGACAACTTCATTCCATTCTGCCACCTACATCCTTCTTTCATCGCACCATTGTCGGCGGAGACGTCTGTGGTTCTGCGTCAAGGGTAGACCAAGCAATAGACGTCTTGCGGACAGACCACTCTGCTGTAAATGGCGTCGAATGGTACACGCAGACACTGAATGATGCGTTACAGACTCAATGTGCTGTAATATGGTTCGTGATGTGACTGAGCGATCCGTCACTGCCATGCGCACAATTTGCCTGTCCTCACGTGAAGTGGTGCACTGAGGTGGATGCGATCGACCACGTCAGTCCGTCGTACCCTCCTGTATCCAACGGTCACATATCCCCATTACAGTTGTTTGGTTTCGTCCAACACTACTACCGATTTCCCTGAAAGATAATCCACCATCTCGGTAGGCCACTCTATCCTTCCTTTGTCGAACTCGGATACTTGATCAAAAGCTGATCGCTGTTTTCTACGAGACACAATTGATCGTTTTTTGAAAAAACCACAAGAAAAACACAATTGCCGAACTTGAAATCGTCGAAATCTCCAAACCTTAATTAGCGCTTTGAGGTGGCGCCACAGGCGTGCGTGATGTGTGTCTGCGCTGAAATTCTAATCATTTGCATATCTCACCTCCGCTAATGCATGTTGTAAATTTCATGTTATTTGCGTATTTCCTTCAGGGTGTTGCATTTATGGTGGCCAGCAGTGTAGAAAATAGCAGTGTTAAATCAGGATATATTTTCCATATTTACCAGAAATTTCTATGCAATACAATAAATTCAATGCCACAAACTTTACTATGAATGAATTTTAATTACAAAGAACGAATAAATGCATTTCAGCTCATTTGCTTCGCAGCAGAAAATTTTAAAATGCAAAAATAATATGAATGTGAAGTTTTAGTATTCGGAACATTTTTCTGCGAAATGATCGGAACTTAATATAAAGCATGGGTGAGTAGGTAAGAAAAGCCGATTCTGCGGTAAAGGCGCAGGCGCGGAGTTGAGTTGTTTTCCTCCTGTGGAGGCGCGGAGTTGAGTTGTTTTACTCCTGCTATGGTTTTGGTTTTCGAGTTGATGGGGGGAGTTGAGTTGTTTTCACCTGCTGTTGAGTTGTTTCCCTCCTGCTGCTAAGTTGAGTTGTTTTTTAAATGTGTAAAAAAAAGTTTATTGAAATGTTTAAAGTGCTCATGGCGCCACCTATTGGTTAAACTATATACTAAGTGGATGCTGCGTGGAGTTGAGTTGTTTCCCTCCTGCTATGGTTTTGGTTTTCGAGTTGATAGGGGGAGTTGAGTTGTTTTCACCTGCTGTTGAGTTGTTTCCCTCCTGCTGCTAAGTTGAGTTGTTTTTTAAATGTGTAAAAAAAGTTTATTGAAATGTTTAAAGTGCTCATGGCGCCACCTATTGGTTAAACTATACACTAATTATTAGATTTTAAAATGATTGAAAAAATAACGCTCAAATAAAAAAAAAATAATAAATCCAGATTCAAACTCACAGACCCAGAACAAAATGTCTCCGTAGGACAATAGTTTTTCAGTTACGCTAACCATTGTCCTATGAAGGCATGCAGACCTGAAGAAAACTTAGGTTTATATAATCTCATGAATTTAATTTTGCAGGCGAAGCAGATGGCGACATTTTCTTAATTAAAATGAAATAAAAAATATATTTTATTTATATTATTTTAATAATTTGTAAATTTTAATTCGGTATAATGATTACACATACACAGTAAAAAAATGTGACGTAGAATACTCGTAATCAGCGTGTGAACGGTTTACGATTGAACTTGTCTTAGCTTGTCTGATCTTGATTCTACAAGACGGCGACTGAATTCTACGTCAGAAATTATCTCAATGCTTAGAGCGGATGGATACATTGCTTTCAACCACTCAGCGAACTCCGTTCAAGTGTAATTCGGTCAATATGCTTTAGACCCTTGTCACATCTTAGGTTCAAGATTCATTTCGTTTGTCAGTACTGCGACGGACTGTATTCAAAAAGGAAAAAAAAAAAAAAAAAATTGACAATGTCTGAAACACATAGCGAACAACGAAAGCTTGGAAAGGTCGTGGAATCTTCTGCAAATAAGAAAGCAAGAAGAGAAGTTTCAAAAGTAAGTAACAAAATTAAATAAATTTGATATGTAATGTTTATAATGTTTTTTACACTTTTCTAATCCTCATTAATTTTGATATATTATTTTCAGAAGTATGGAAAATTTACCGAGGATTGCATACCAGATGGAGTATTTCCAATTGGAGATGATGTTTTTGTCTTTGCAAGCATCTATTATGATTCCGTATCAGTACACATAAGGCGTTTCAAGAAGTATGGAAAAACCTACTACCCAACTCCTGAGGGAATAACGTTAGACCCACAGTGGATCGAATATATCATGCATAAAAAGAAAGTACCGGAATCACTGGAGGAATTACCAAGTGGACTTTTCCCTCCTGAACGACACATTCAAATAACAAGTGAGAACTTCACTAATTTTACTTTTAAGCGCATTAAATACGGTCCGAATAAAGAGCCTACTTTTAAAGAAATCAGCATATCCCGAGAGCAGTGGGCTGAAATGATTGAAAAATATGGTGCTATTGAAAATGCCGTTATAGACAATGTATTTCTGTGTATGGACTTTTTAACTGCATATAAAACCTTCTGTGAAGGTCCCATAGAAAACGCATTACCTTTTCTTTGGACGTTAGTCTGGGTCAACGATACTTGACGCAAATTTTGAAAAAATCTATTTGTAGCCTCCTGAACGAAAAAGGACTGAATCAACCTCAGAAACTCGCTGAGGAGTTATGGGGGAACCGAGAAGAAACATTTAATTCACATGTTTTGTCACTGGAAGCTAATGAGATAGCTGATTATTTTTATAATAATCTTTTTGATAATGTACACTTTTTACTGTTAAAACCTGTAAATTATGTAACTGAAAATTTTTTGGAAAATCTTCGCTTAGATATTATTTTAAGAGAAGTAAGAGATATGTTATGTCCATCTGATTGTTTTGAATATTATGAGGATTTTGTTTAAAAAATATTGCATACTGACTTTATAAGTTTTACACAGTATTTTGTTCCTATAAATCTGAATAAAATGTTTTTTTTTTATGCTTGATTTGAGTTAATATCATTTTTGTTGTTTGTTAGTTTAATATTTGTGTTGAAATAAGTTTCACGTTTAAAAAACAAATAAGAGTATTTTGTATAAAAGTAAGGAAAATTTATGCTCATGCTTTTAAACATAATCCCTTTGCCTTTCCCAAAAAGTATAAATTGCATAACTATTCATTGTAATAGTCATTCAATCAAGTTCTGTTCGTCGGTAACAATGTATCAAGATTTAGCAGCGTTTTACGAAAATCCCGAAGTTCCAAGTAGCTTCGGAGGTGTGGATGCATTACATCGCTCTTTAAAAGGGGAATATAGTAAAAAAGATGTAAAGCATTGGTTATCACAGAAAGATGCTTACACTCTTCATAAACCTGTTCGGCATAAGTTTCAGCGGAATCGAGTATTTGTAAGTGATATTGATCGTCAGTTTCAAGTGGATTTAGTCGATATGCAATCTTTAGCAGAATTTAATAAGGGTTATAAGTATTTGTTAACTTGCATTGATTTATTTTCAAAATTTGCATGGGCAATTCCTCTGAAAGATAAATTTGGAAAAAGTGTAAAGTCTGCGCTAGAAATTATTTTTAAAGAAAGGAAGCCTAAAGTGTTGCAAACAGATGCCGGTAAGGAGTTTTTAAATAAAGTAGTTCAAAATTATTTGAAAAATATGAGTGTAAAATTTTTTTCTACAAATAACGAAACTAAAGCTAGCGTAGTTGAAAGGTTTAATCGGACGTTAAAAACAAAAATGTGGAAATATTTCACTGAATTTAATACTAAAAATTACATTGACGTCATTGATAAATTAATGCACAGTTATAATCACTCGTATCACCGTTCAATTAAAATGGAGCCTGCTTCTGTAAGTAGGCATAACAGGAAGCAAGTATTAAATAATTTATATGGTGATCTAAGAAATGAGAAACCTAAAGCCCCTAAATTTAAAATTGGCGATGTTGTGCGCATTAATAAGCAAAAACTTCTCTTTGAAAAAGGATATGAACAAAACTGGAGTCGAGAACTTTTCGCAGTTTATGAAATCGTGCAAAGAATTCCGATCGTTTATAGATTAAGAGATTTACAAGGTGAAGAGATTAAAGGTACTTATTACGAAGCAGAATTACAAAAAGTTGTCGACTCTGGTTTCTATCCTGTAGAGAACGTCATCAAACAAAGAAAAAGACGAGGAATCACTGAATATTTTGTTAAATTTTTAGGTTATCCTGAAAAGTTTAATGATTGGGTGACTGATATTCAAAAAGTATAAATAGTTAAATTTTTTTCTTACGGACTCATTTTCAAAATGTCTTTCTACGTAACATTACCTTCTGATAGCTCTATGCATTTCTTTCCAGAAAACAAAATATCTCATTTCAAAACTCAGTCACCCTCCCCCGTTTATTTAAATGGTGAATGGGAAGTGGGATTGTCTGAAATCATCTACCCTCATTCTTGGCTTAACGTAAATGAAACTAACAATTATTTTCGATACAAAGTGGGTGACGGTAATATTTCTTCAACCGTTAAGCAAACAATTGATGTGGGGTGTTATGAAACAATGTTTGATATTATATCAGCCATATAGCTTGCTTTACCAAAAAATCCTAGTCGGTTCACAATAACTTACAATAAAGCATCGAAACGGGTGAAAATGAATGCGATTCAAGGTAGCAGTCTTCATTTAGAGAACTTAGGAGAATTATTAGGGTTCAAACGCAATGCAATCATAACGGGTAATATGAAAAGCGAATTCGTTGCTGATGCATGGTCTAATTTTTCGGTTTTTTACGTTTACTCGGATCTAATTTCACCTCAAATTGTGGGAGATACACAAACTCCTTTATTACGAATCGTTCGAACTAAAGGTGAAGACGGGGAAACGATTAGTCAATATTATGATAGACCTCAATACTTACCTTTAGTGAGACACTCGTTTCAGACGATTCAAGCTGAACTGAGACTCAATTCAGGTGATTTTGTTCCCTTTGAAAGAGGTAAAGTGATCATAGTGCTTCATTTTCGCATGAGACAAATACTATAAATAAAGCAGTGCTTTTCTCATACCCTCATTTGAAGATAAAAGCGCCAAGATGAGCTTACCATACGTTTGCTGTACTAAAAGATTTGAGGACCATTATGCAGGTCAGATCGGCTCGGGTCTGACTCATTACAAGGGCATTAGTTTTCAAAAGGGTTATGGAATCGGAGGAATATTTCGCCGATTGTTTAGAGCGGCCTTACCTTTTTTAGTAAAAGGAGGTAAAACTATTGGAAAAGAAGTATTAAGGACAGGGAGTCGTGTTGCCTCTGATGTATTGTCAGGAGAAAAATTTAAAGAAGCCGTAAAAACAAGAAGCAGAGAAAGTGGGGAAAAATTAGCTCAGAAAGCTATTGATAGAGTTCAATCTATGGTGGGGAAAGGACAGTATAAAAGAAAGTGTAAGAAACAGAAAAAATTCATTTCATCCAAAGCACGTAAAGTGAGTGTACGCGATATTTTCGATTCGTAAAAATGGCATTTATTCTCAAAGATTCTCCTGAATGTGTTAAATCTGAATTGGAACTTTTCAACTTACCCGGTACTCAAACAGTTATTCAAGATGGGCAGTGGAAACAATTTCACCCTCTTTCTAACGTTTTCGATAACGCACCTGTACACAGAGAAAAAAGAAATACTCAAAAATGACTACATGGACATGCTCAATTTGAAATGAGTTTGTTTATATCAGATTTGAACACATGCCTTTACAAATATGAGACATTACATGTACTCAAAATTTCAAAAAATGGTTAATTAACACTATCAAACAAATTAAAAAGATATTCAGGATTAAAAAAGTTTTTTTAATATACTGACTACATATTTTAAAGATTG
Source organism: Trichonephila clavata (assembly GCA_019973975.1). Lineage (NCBI taxonomy): Eukaryota > Metazoa > Arthropoda > Arachnida > Araneae > Nephilidae > Trichonephila > Trichonephila clavata. Next base: position 65,926 of record BMAO01016784.1, read on the forward strand.
GGGTTCAACAACAAATTTAGTTCTCATAAATCTTCCGAACTATTTTTCGTTTCTACCACGCTACCCGCGGACGAACACATGAGTACTAGATTGTTTTGATATTGTAAGGCTTTTATAGGAATTTAGCGGGAAAATGTATTAAAAATGCCTTTTTTTTTTAGGATTACTTAAAAAAATCAATTTAAGGTATGTGCCTACCCTCGGAGCATTTTATTGAAACAAATTTTCAACTAAAAAAAACACTTTTTTCTTTAAAAAGGGTGTGCATAGAACTAGGAATTAAGGTTCAAGTGTAGTATAGATACTTGGCGATGTCAAATTTTTTTGGTGACCAAAATCGATCGCCAAGCTACTTCACTTAGCGATAGGTTTCCCGAAGCCAGAATGAATTCGTTATCTCACCAATAATATCTATATAAAAATCGAAAGGGCCCTCTCCCCTATACTACACTTGAGTCAGGAATTAAAATACAATTCCACAAAATTTTAAATTATTTTGGATAGATTGGGAATTTTTAGTTAAAAATTGCAGTTACTGTAAACCTTGTATTGAAAATTCTAATTAATATATTCAAATAATATTAAAACTGCACCCAAATAACATCATTATCTGTGCCTAGAGCGATAAGAGTTACATTATTTTTTTGAAATTTGTCAATTTTTTTAAAAAAAAAGCATATTTTTTCTCACAAATTGTATGTGCAATAAAATGCATATATACATACACAGAGATTATAGTCTATAATACAAATAAAATAAAATAAAAGTTTTCTTAAAATGTTAATTCAATGTCTTAAAAAGAAATCCATTTGTGAACTTTACCGTGAAGCCAAAAAACATAGTTTCTCAGACAATGCTTTTAAAGATTTAAATACAATATGAAAAATGTTCTACTCGTTGTACATTTCTTAAACTCACCATATTTATAGCTCAAACTCTTTAGCTTCATGTTTAACTAATTTTTTAACCCTTTTGCTGTTTTCTGGAGAGTTTTATAGTATATAAAAATTGTCGAGTTTAGTAAAATTTTCATGAAAAATAGCAATGAGGATCTTTTACACAAAATTCTAATGAATGTATTCAAATAATATTTATACAGCACATAAATAATGGAACATCTTTATATGTATTAGGAATTAAAAGTTTTTTAAATATGCCAAATTTTATGCAAAAACTCGATTTTTTAAAAAATTAATGATATTTTTTACATTTAAATGCAATGAAGTACATAAATACAGTGAACCCCAAAAGCGTTCGTACACTTGCAGTTTCCTATAAAATTTAATGATTTCGACTAATAAAAATTAATGTATAGAAATTGTAATTTTTTTATGATATCTGCAACTTGTTCTTAATGGAATGACATAATTATTTTTTTAAAAATAGCATAACTATTATTTTTAAAAATTAATAATCAAAAAGCTTCTGAAAAATTACGCCACTAAAGTCTTAGAACACTTAACAAAAATCTCAACATAGCTTTAAATATTGTATTTCTTTCTTAATTTAGAACTTAATAGGATATTTTTTAGTGTCCACAACAACTTTTGGACATCTTGATATAGATTTAATGAATTTTTGTAATTTCTGCATCGATTTACCTCCATGCTTCTGTGATTATTATTTTTACTTCCCATTATGTGTTTATGTCATGTTTTTTTATTTTAAATCTAGTTCTCCCCAAATATGCTCTGCTGGGCTAAATAAATTGATTGAGGAGGTGTTTTCACAAAATTTTGGGCCAGTTATAAAGACACCAGCGGTGTACATTGAGAGCAGTACGCTTGGCTTCATTATCCTGTTAAAATATGAAGTCGTGTTCAATATCAAATTTTGGACAGACAATTTAAAATTTCTCTTTAAAATATTTGACTAGAGCTCATGATTCTCAATACCATCAAAAATTACCTAATTCTGTGGCTGATTTACGCCCCCACGCAAGAGCACTTCCACTTCCATGGTTCATTCATCCAACTAGATTCTTGTGACTTAAGTTTCAGAAAATTCAAAATTGACAGGAAAGTGATTGGGATGACAGAAAATTCAACATTTTTGGTTCTAATGGGCATATAATAGTTTTAAAGGAAAAAATGAGGCATTTAATCCAGTGAATTTATGTGGAACAAGAGCTCCTCCACCTCCATGATTCAACACAGAGGTGTTCTTGCGGGGGAGGGGGGGGTGTAAATAGGCTTCAGGAATTAGGTAATTTGGTATTTTTTGATGGTATTGAGAATCATGAGCTCTATTTAAATATTTTAAAGAGAAATTTTAAATTATCCTCTCAAAATTTGGATATTTCAGACGACTTCATTTTTTAACAGGATAATGACGCCAAGCGAACTGCTCTCAATGTACACTGCTGGTGTCTATAACTGTACCCAAAAGTTTGAAAACACCTCCTCAATCAATTTATTTAGCCCAGCAGAGCATATTTGGGGAGAACTAGATTTAAAATAAAAAGAAAACATGACATATAAACACATAATGGGAAGTAAAAACAATAATCACAGAAGCATGGAGGAAAATCAATGCAGAAATTACAAAAACTCAATAAATCTATATCAAGATGTCCAAAAGTTGTTGTGGACACTAAAAGATATCCTACTAAGTTCTAAATTAAGAAAGAAATACAATATTTAAAGCTATGTTGAGATTTTTGTTAAGTGTTCTAAGACTTTAGTGGCGTAATTTTTCAGGAGCTTTTTGATTATGAATTTTTAAAAATAATAGTTATACAATTTTTAAAAAAATAATTATGTTATTCCACCAAGAACAAGCTACAGATACAAAAAAATTACAATTCCAAAATATTAATTTTTATTAGTCGGAAACAATAAATTTTATAGGAAATTGCAAGTGTGCGAACACTTTTTGGGTTCACTGTATATACACAGAGATTAGAGTTTGATTCATAACACAGATAGAACTAAATAAAACATGTTCTGAAAATTTAAATTCAATATCTTAAAAATATTTTGTGTAGGGATCAGCATCTGGTTTTGTTAACTCCAATTCCAGTTTACTAATTATGCTATAACTTTGCTTCTAGATATCATAGAAACAAAAATAGAGTGTTTTTGGAATCTTAAATGTATAGTCTTTAAAATAAAAACACAAAAGTAATTTTTGAAAATTTTCACCAAAACTGCGAATTTTGGGTAGTCACATATCTTAATGAAATTTACTTGATTCATAATAAGTCACATTGTTGATTTTTTGGGCACTTGCTTATAGGCAAATAATAATTTAAGTATTCCTTTGCTACATTGGAATAGTTTTATTTTCATATTGAACTTTAAAATAGCTTGCATGTCTTGAAAAAGGCAAGCCTACAAAATAAATTTTTGTTTTCAATTAGTAATCTTTTTAAGAGACTAATTTCTTGTAGATTTTAAAGAACTTTTCTAGCTTATTGGTAAAATTATGGAAAATGTCTTAAAAGTTCTCATAAAGAAATTATTTCATTACATTTATTTTATGGTTCCTTTATTGTGACTATAGTGTTTTGTTTATTTGGATGAAAATAAATGAAGTATATATATCAGATTCTTTATATTTAACCCAATATAAATATATTTTATGCTTTTACTCATTAAAGAAAGGTAGAGAAAAATTATGTTTTTACCATAAAATCTGGCATATCATGTATACCATCGTATTACATGCACTTATACTTTCAAGTAGCAATTTTTAATTTTTATGTTTATTTGCTGAAAATGTGCACCCCCATTTTCATGAAGAAACCTGAGATGTATGCGAGTCATGCTCTTAAAGTTTGAAAGTCATTTATTCTAACCTTTAGTAAAAAATAGTATACATCTAGAAGTGCAACCCTTTAAGTTCATAAGGAATGCCATTTCTTTTAAATAACCATTATTTTGATCTATGTAAAAATGTAATTTTTTTTCCTGTGCTCACATTTTTTAAAGCTCTTATTTTTATACCTGGTATATAATGTGCACGCATAAAATGCAATCTTATTTTTTGTGTTAAAAGTGTGCACCATACACCAGATTTTACGATACATATTACCACAACAATGCCAATGTTCAAGATAACGTGCCAAGTTGGTGACCCTGATTTTGCATGTGTCGTATGCGCCAGATTGACTACCATGTGTTGTATTACATATAATTTCACCAATATGGTTGCAATATTATGAAAGTACCAAAAATTAATACAGCTTGGGTACAAAAACTCCTGTATGCAGGTATGTTGTACACAAGTGAAAAAACATAAATCTTGGTATATACTTACGTATTATCACAACCAATTGGTGACATTATATGAAACAAAGCACCTGTTTGCCAATTCAGCACGTTCAACACACAGGAACTCGGAGGGTACTTGTGTATTTTTGCGACAATCGCTGACTCTAAATAACTCGCTGAGTTGGCCACCCCGATTTCCTATGTGTGGTACACACTGAATTGGCTGCCAGGTGCTTCATTTCATATAATATCGCTAATAGGTTGCAATAAGACGCAATTACCAATCAGGGTTGCCAACTTGGTGTGTTATTATTAGATTTGGCATTTGTTGTGATAATACGTAATTTGTTCAGTCTGACGTATTTGAAGCACAATTAATTTAAATTATAGTTTTAAGAAACATGCTTTTTTATCAAACTAAAAAGTAAGAAATAAATCTTAATATAAGAATAAAATGATTAACTTGAAAATTAATGTCATCGTGGTAAAGGCGTGAGGTCCTCTGTACTACATTTTTACACTAACTCTGCATTTTGGAATAGAACTAGTAAGAAATTATAACAATTGATATTGAGCACCCCACTCTTTTATATGCAGTTATTATTTTTCCAGTTTCAATTTTATTTTTTTCTGCTTTTTTCTTGGCATTTCTAAATACCTTTTGTTCTATTTCTTTAAATCCTGGCATTCATATTTTTCTAATTGGTTTTCTATAAAAGAAAGTACTTATGTTTTTGCTTCTTAATGTAATTCCTTTTTTGCCAGGAATAAGCCAATCTTTTAAATTATTGTCATGTTGAGTTCTTAGTGAGAGACCATCATCATTGATTGAATACTATTGGATGCCAAAATTTTTGCAGCGATTTCAAAACCACTTCTAAAAGATGTTTAATGTGTAGTGTACTGATAGCAAATTAGTTCCTGTATATATTGTTCCAATGTGTGGTATTTTTTTAACTGTTGTTTTTATAAATGTGAAATTCAGGTAGACGTGCAATTGTATTTTTTAAATCTTTTATCTTGTTTCTAAATTATGAATGCTTTATTTTTAATTTGCACTAATTTCATTTCTGCTTGTTAGTACAAATCTTGATTTTTAATGTTTCCACTCATAATTTGTTTTAAATTTTGATATAGCTCTGAATTTTTTTTAATACATATTTTATGGATAAAATTAATCTATGAATTTCATACATTTTGCACTTTTTGCCAAAGACCATTGGTTTCACATTGTAGCTTTGTCATTATGTTCTAAATACTCATACAGGCATAGCATATCACTACATGTGTTATGCTAAATTTTGTAGATAGTCATTTCGAAAACTATATAATTATGAACAACCTTTGTAAAAATTTTACTCTAATGAGAACTTTCAAAATTCCTTTCAGAACCAGCTATCTATAAATTCTGCAGTAAATAATTTAGATGACTCGCATATCCTAACATGTAATTTATTTGAAACAACACTGTTTGAAAGGCATTTTCACTCACATTTTGTAACTCAAAGACATGATTTGATAAAAAAATTAAAAAGTTGTTTATTTATGTACTTTTACACACTTTCCTATATTTACAATGTATATTACACTAAAACATAATCTGTTCTGCACAAATAAGGATGGAGTTGACTATAATATGGATTAGATAGTGTTTATAAAAAAAAAATTTCACTTATATTCTTGTTTATTTTTTCTGTATATATGTATGTGTACAATTTCCAGAATAAATATTTCAGCAATATGATTTTGGTTTGTTTTATTTTTCTTGTTAACAGTGAATAATTGAAAAAAGGTATTGAAAATAAAATTCTGTACAGCAAGTAAAATTGCTAAATTATGATTCTATTGGTCCTTATGATGTTATTTTTTCTTCTGAATGGGTGCTGAAAACTTCTCTAAAAGCTCTTTCCATTAGGTTAAAAACTAAATGTGTTTTGTTAATGCAAAAATGTACTGTTAGAGTTGTTTTTACATTCTTCTAAGGACTAAAATTTTTAAGT
>BMAO01016785.1:0-23451 GCA_019973975.1 Trichonephila clavata
CTTCCTGCTCTCTGCTCTCCTGCTCTCTGCTCTCATATTTGGTCGTTTATACACTGCTAGCCACCGTAAATGCCACACCCTGAAGGAAGCATGCAAATAACATGAAATTTACTACATGCATTAGTGGAGGTGAGATATGCAAATGATTAGAATTCAGCGCAGACACACATCACGCACGCCTGTTGCGCCACCTCAAAGCGCTATTTAAGGCTTGGAGATTTCAACAATTTCAAGTTCGGCAATTGTTTTTTTCTTGTGTTTTTTCAAAAAACGATCCCTTATGTCTCGTAGAAAACCACGATCAACTTTTGATCAAGTATCCGAGTTCGACAGAGGAAGGATAGTAGCCTTCCGAGATTGTGGATTATCTTTCAGGGAAATCGGTAGTCGCTTGTTGGACGAAACCATGCAACTGTAATGCGGATATGTGACCGTTGGATGTAGGAGGGTACGACGGACCGACTGGTCGATCGCATCCACCCAGTGCACCACTTCACGTGAGGATAGGCAAATTGTGCGCATGGCAGTGACGGATCGCTCAGTTATATCACGAACCATAGCACAGCACATTGAGTCTGTAATGCATCATTCAGTGTCTGCGCGCACCATTCGACGCCGTTTACAGCAGAGTGGTCTGTCCGCAAGACGTCCATTGCTTGGTCTACCCTTGGAGCAGAACCACAGACGTCTTAGCCGCCAATAGTCCTATGAAATAAGGATGTGGGTGGCAGAATGGAATGGATTTGCCTTTACTGACGAGTCACGCATCTGTCTGCAACACCACGATGGTCGTGGAGACACCGTGGAGAGAGGATGCCGAACAGCTGCGTTATGCACCGCCACACTGGTCCTGAACCGGTTTTTATGGTATGGGGCGGTATTGGATATCACTCTCACACTCCTCTAGTACGCAGTGCCGGTACTTTAAACAGCCAACGCTACATCTCCAAGGTGTCGGAGCCAGTTGTCCTTCCTTACCTTCAGGGCCTAGCCATAGCCATATTTCAAGAGGATAGTGCGCGACCACACGTGGCACGCATTGTCCAAAGGTTCTTTGTCAATCAACAAATTGAATTGCTTCCCTGACCGGCTCGCTCTCCGGATCTTTCGCCGATGGAAAACATGTGGTTCATGGTTGCTCAACGATTGATTCAGATTACACCCCCAGCTGCCCCACCAGATCAACTTTGGCAACGTGTGTAAGCTGCTTGGTCTGCTGTACCCCAAGAACACATCCAAAGTCTCTTTGAATCAATGCCGAGACGTGTGGCAGCGGTGATCTCCAACAATGGTGGCTACTCTGGCTATTGATTCTGATAAGAACCACACTTCACAGAAGTCTATAAATTTAATCATTTGATACTTGATCAACTTATCTACAAAATAAATTTTGTTGTGCTATCTCTGGTTTTTCTTGGTGTTGCATTTATGGTGGCCAGCAGTGTATATTTTAATAAAAACACTTTTGCGGTTATATCCAACAGTAGTACTTTGTTTCATTTTTAACAATTCTTATTGACTTTGAAAAAGTAGTTATTACCTTATTTGGAAAAAAATATGTATAGTATGTATTTTGAAAATAGAATACTTATGTTGCCTACCTTCACTTCGGTTTTTTAATTATTATAAAATATATGCATACATACCTTTGAGGAGATAAAAAAAATATCTTCTACCTCTTCTACTTGAAACAAACTGTTCGTCAAAGCCAAAGCACTGGTGAAGACTCCAAACTGTCTTGCGTCGAAAGCGAAAAAACCTACATATAAGCAAACATCCAACGATGGCGTCATTGTAGAGCTTCCGACGGACTGACGCCACGTGTCACGGGGGAGGGGTGCGATGAAAAGCGACTACAATTCGCTGAGAGATAGAAATGGTGTCTAATCCTCGTTAATCGATTTAAAACGATTTTTAATCGTTTTTTTTTATACAATACTCCAGCTTCACATCCAAAGAGCCGCATGTGGCTCGCGAGCCTCAGGTTGCCGACACTTGCCTAAGGTAAATGTACAGTAGAAGAAAAGTTATACGTTGTAGCCTACTCAGCATGCAATAAATAACAAATCTTTGATATGTACCAAGTTGCGCGGCTGTATTCGTTCCCTCATTTCCTTGATCCACCACACATTAGAGGCACGTGCTGTTCACTAATTAGCAAAAAAAAAAAAAAAAAAAAATGTCCCAACATTTACGATTCTATATTTGCACTTCCAAGTATATTTTTAAAACATTTGAAGCTTCCATGGACTGAAATACCCGAAAATGCAGTCAAATAATATTTTGTTCTAGTAGGACGTTTCGTAATAGGTACTGCCAGTCATAAAAACTAAACAAAGTTTTTGTTTCTTCATATACTGTAGGTTAGACTGTTATTTTCTTATCATCATTGTATTTTAAGTCATATTTAAATACATTTATCTTTACTCCCGCTTGTTTTTTTATGGTGTTACAGCTAGATGGACAGTAGTTGTAGGTTGTTGTTTTACAAATAATTCAAATAAAGTATTTGGACCCATCTTAGTTCAAAAAATTTTGATAATTATTATGGGCATTTTATAATTGCTTAGATAATTTATAAACAACAACATCTTAATATGCAGGGTGACTCATAAAGAAGTAAACAATTTCGATGCACTATAAATCAAGAGCAATGTAAGATATTGAATATAATCTGTAGCAGAATTGAATGGGACTACACACATTGTTGTTAGAGACAGTCACGGATATTCTATGTAGGACCCTTAGACGCACGACACACATCGATATACTTTCTTCCCAAACGTGTTTTAAGGTATGAACTCCATTGAAAGCAATTGTGATACACTGTTTCGGCTTCGTCTAGGACTTTTATTTTTGCACCAACAGCCCGTAGTCTAAATTTTCCATACTATTATTAGATGGTTATCTAGTTATCGTTCTTATCCGAGTCGTGATCAAAATTGATGTTACATAGCAGTTGTAGATTCCATTTTGCTAAATTCAAGAACACACACAAATAGCCTTTTCCACTGTATACACCACCAGTTTGACTGATTAATCACAAGACACTCGCTCACTTTTGGTTACGTACCTTCAGTCAGGGGCTAGACTCAAACTTTAAAGGTCTATCTACCTTGCGGTTTGCTGAGTTGATGCTGCCTTTGACTATCTCTATTTTAAAGCATCTGCAAAGTGTAAACTACTTTATGAATCAAGCTGTATTTTTTAAATAAGCATCAATACTTTTAAAGAACATAAGAGTGTATAAAAATCAATAAATGACAAACTTTTTCTTAAAATTATCCTATAATATAAAAAAAATTATTTATAAATTAATGGGGCACTTGAAACTGTTTTGCTTTGTAATGTGACGTAATAAACTTTCAATAGAGCAATCAATCATACTTGGGAATAACAGTATATTCACGTTCCAAATATACGATGCATTTTATGTAGTACGACAAATACTACATTTTGCTTTTTGTAGATTTTTTTTTCTAAGGAATCATTTCGTTTTTTCAAACAAGTTTTTAGTATTTTTTTACTGAATGTATAGTTATTCTTTCATTAAAACTGGATTCCATTTAATGTCAAATTATCGGATATAAGGGAATATTTATATTACATAAAAATAAATTTGCAATCATTCCCACTTCTATTCATTATTCAAAAAATCAGAAAATTATAACTTAATACCCTTTTACACAAAGGCAAACTAATGTAAAAATCCTCTGAGGAAAAAAAATCCCCCGAGAATTCCTGATTTAAAAATCAAATATTTTACTTCAAAATCTTATAAAATGAATAAATAAAATTATCCAGAAAAAAGAATGGGATATCTTTGATCTTATTTATAATTTCCTCGGCTGAATATTGCGAATAATATGAATAGAAATCTTATTCCAAAGGGAAATCCTGTCACCAAAAATACGAATAAGATTGCAAAGCCTTTTCATAATTCAATTAATGGTTTTTTTTATGAAGACCATGTGTTCTCCCTGGAGAGTTTGAGCATTACTTTCTGTAAAGAATTTCATCATATTACATATTTTAACAAGATTAAAAAGATTTCTTGAAATATTTTAAATAAATTTAGTGCCATACTATTTATCTCAATATGTGTCCTTTCTCACTAGCGAAATTGATTTTTATGAATGAATATTCTCATAGCGCACACTTTTACGTAAAAATCGACGTCTGAGAAAACGGCATCATTCAAATTTCCCTTTTAAATGCGATTTTTCTAAAGTTGATCCTATTAACACTCTTTTGGTTAAGCTCTCTTTATTTGAACTGATGTATTCTCCATTTCATGAATCCACCATACTTTTTCTCGCAACCTTACTTTCTTCCAAGCAAGTAGATTACTGTTTTATACTATAGGATTTTAAAGAAAAAAAAACTGATCTGTTTTTCAGCAAGTTTGGTTTCATCGAGTATATTATTAACACTTTATATGTTGACATGTAATAATTTATTTGAATTCAAAGTTATAGTACCTCATGTAAATATTGCGAAATATTTTAGTATAAATTCCTTACTCACAGTTTATGAAAAAAATGGAAGTATCCCCTTCAAAGTTCCAGACCGCTGTAGCAAAAGGAAAGAGACGAATATAAAAAAAAATTGTGAAAAAATGCAAAAAAATTCAATATTTTTATTTAACTATTTTACAGGCGTTTTATATATGAACCCTTGTTCCCACGACATACATTCAGGCGTTAGCCCAGTTCATGCTTCACTCTAGACAACATGGTATTATCACCGTTAATGACAACACGCGTTAACTTTTCATGCAGTCCTGTTACATCATGTGACAAAGGGGGTAAAAAAATTTGGGTCTTATGGATAACACGGATAACAAGAATAGCAAGAAAAGGATATCATGAGCCGTCAGTAACGTTGTTAGTTCTATGTTTAGCAGAATGGGGCAGGAGCTGGACTATGGTATAGATGTATGAGTAACCAAGTTTTCACACATAGAATACTTGTAAGGTATGTAAAAAAAATATGAATTATTTTCGTATTCTTCAGATGTTCTTTTTTCCCCTGTATTATTCTTATTTTTTATTACAGTGTTTCGATACCTCGGAGGAAATCATGAATAACTAAAATCTGCAATGATTATTTCATGCGGCATTAAAGATTTAAGTTTTATCTCAAATAATGTTTAATATTTTAAAATTAATGTGATAATGATAACACTTGCTTGTGTGTGATCTTATTTCGGCATTAATTATTTTGCTTATTATGCTTACACTGTGCATTTTAAAAATTTGTTTAAAATTAAAATAGAAAATAAAAACTGAATTTTTTTTATGATTTTGAGATTTGTTATAAGTATAATATTTTTTTAACATACTTTAAAAAAATATTCATAGCTGTACTTCGCTTTTAAAAATGATACACACTATTCTAATATTCTGATACTTTTAGCATAAAAAAATACTATTTTTCCTTAACTGTCTGACACAGTTTTAATTATATACATATTTCTTCTATAACTTCATTTTCTTACAGCACGGTTTTCATTCTTACGCCGTAAGAATCTGTGGAGATCCTAGTAAAGCATGAAAACTGGTTTTACAGAACATGGTTATATTCTAGAACGTACTTAAAGTAAGAAAGCTAAGTTTCAAGATGGGATTATTACCAGACATTTTTGCATGTAACCCACAAAATATGCCTCAGTGTTATCATCGAATACTCCGCTTTGGTGATCCAACATTTCGATCACAATGTATTTCTTATTCATTAAAAATGAACCAAATAAGATGATCATTTCGTCGGATTTAGACTCAATCGATTATAAATAAATTGCTGCAGTGAAATCCTGCGAGAAACCTTTAATTAAAACTTGTTTCGAAATTACACAGTTGCAATAAAATAACTAAAAATTCAATTTTAAATGTGTTTTCAAAAATTACAAAGAATGACCCCGAAAAAAACTGAAACCCTACACAGTTAGATTCATCGTTGGGAGTAAGTAAAAAATAACTGACGAACTGTACCTGTACGATCCAAAGTTTACGAGAAAAATACGAAAAACAAAGAATAACGTCACAACCAGTCCAAGGGAAAAACTCTGTATTAGACGTTTCAAATTTTCAAATATTTAAACAGGTCAATGTTCAAACTGTCCACTGTTGATTTCGAGGTAGGCTTGAGCGAAACAGGGAATGGGCGAGTAACATCACATCAGTGCGATATTCACAGAAGTGCAAACGAGCAACTAAGTACGTTCGTTTCGTCACTTTATTTCAATACACCAATTCCATGAGGTAGCTTCAAGGGGGAAAAAAATCCAATGGTATGAAATTTGGCAATAGTGGAGGCCACAGAATCGGATTTCCACGTTAGATCCAGTGCCTGGAGTATGCCATATCCAATGAATTACGTGCAGTTGCATAAAAATACGCAGGAGTTCTATCATGAACTGCCATGCATCATCATTTATCGTATTTTTCTCGTGAACTACGGTTCATATATAGATATAGTTCTTCAGGATATTTTATATACTTCCAACTGGAAATCTGTCTTTGGATTGTTAGGGACGCCCTGTATGGCTAACATCAGTAGATAGCTTGCTTGAATCCCCAGAAAATTGGATTAGAGAGATATTAGAGCCTGCTAAATCGAAAGGAGTTAAAACCTTTGTAGATATGGTTATAAAACTGGGAGCCGGTGAGCACTCTATACTAAGGTTAATGATCTGTCGGGGTGACTCAGTCACCCCAATTCTTATTTTACAGTTATTTTTATTGTATACGAAAAAAAATCGCAATTCCAGTGAATAAGTTAATTAAGAGAAAGTATACTTATCTATTTTTAAGGTATTTTCAATTTTTCTTTGGTAATTTGAGAAACAATATCAGTAAAAATAAAACAAGAAGTTTCAAATGTGCGTAACTTTAATAAATGATACAAATTACTCCCAGTTTTTGCTAATATTACAATAATGTTATTTGCTGGCAATATTGTAATATTTTGTCCAAGTTATTGTAGTTTTATTGTCCTTTATGATCGACAAATAGCATGTTGAACATTTTTTGCTTGTGCCTTTTTGACAGATTATACTTCTGATACACTTATGGGTTCATATTTTTCTTGGTAGAATCCTTTATGTCTCATTTAAAAACTTTCCTTTCAACTCAAACGTTTCATGTTCATTGCCTTTCTCATATTTACTTTCGCTATCATGATTAATATGCAATATTTCAGCACGTTCTTCCCTTGATTGATCAGTCTCAACTTCCTTCAACAGAGAACACAGAATCTCGTTTATTTTTTTATATCCTGATCATTTACATTTATAAACCATAATGAGCCGTGCAATACTGGAGTCAAAACTACTTTGTTCACATGGGGAAAATGTAGAATGTTCATAGAAAAAACTTTGGAACAAAAAAAGTGGCCGCGTGGGAAACTCAGTCAAAACAGGCACCTTAAGATTGTAAAAAAATGTTTGCCACTCCGAAACACTACGAAGATATGTGAGAAGTACATTTTAATTCTCATAAAGACTGTCGTATAAGAGGATAATGTCAAGGTAGTTGGTAAATAATAAAGAATTTTCCCAGATATAACGATTTTGTGAGACTGGGATGACTCTGCGCCCCGCGCACTCGCTCCCGGGTGAACGGTGTCTAAAATTGGTAAAGATTACTTAGCGTACTTCCATAAAATATAAGTCAAATCAATTTTTAAGACGACAACTGATGAAAAGTTTGAAGTTACTTATTTTACTCAAAAAGATTACCAAAGAATTTATTTTAACAAAAAAAAATCTTGAATAATTTCTTTTATTTTTCTTGGCTGAAGACTTGCGCTCAAAGAAGCCGAAAATTAGAAAATTCCTTAATTATATAGATCACTTGTTGAAAATCTGTAAGGCACCAGCAAACGGATTAAAATAGCAGATTTATTTTAAAAAAAGCAAAAGACACAAACAAATCTGAATGAAGGAATACATTCACAGAAAGGGGTCGAATATCGATGGATCTAAGGAATTCTCTCATTTTATTGTTTTGATGAGTGATGAATAATGAATTTAATAAAATAAGCATGAGTTTTTTAAATGAAAAAAAAGATATCATTGACTTTAAATATGTTTATATACGAATAAACGAACTTTCATTTTTTAAAAATTGCCTTGTTTTAAAACATTTTGGAATGGATTCTTCCACTCTTTATTCGATGTTACTCTCCTCTGTTTTTTCCTTTTTTCTTTCTTTTTTTGTAACCTAACTAACGTGTTGTAGGAGGGATCCCTTGATGCTTTCCATGCCGGATGGGTGGCGTAGTTGGCCTGTTGCTGGTCTTCTGAATATAATCTTGATATCTTGAACCCCGTTCAAGTCAGTGGATTTTCATGAGGCAGAATATCGACAGCATCCATGCCGTATGATCATGCGGCATTTAAAAAATCCTTTTATTGCCCGTTTGGCTTGAGTGCTGACGGTAAAATTAAGTTTCGAAGCACAATTTCACTCCGTCTGAACTCAGGTGTCTCCCTCCTGGGGAGGGAATTGGGTGTCAAAATTACTTACAGCAATTTGTATTGCCAATATGGTGTTGCCCTAAAAAGTGATACCACTTTATACATTATTTTTTCTCTCTCTATAAAAAAATGCTTCCTGTGATACTGTATAAATAAATAACGTACTATCGGAACTACGCCAACGTTTAAGATAACTTGCTAAGCTGGCAACCACGATTTCGATTGTGTCGTACGCGCTGAATTGGCAACCATGTGCTTTGTTTCTTATAATGTCACTAATATGGCTGCGATAGTACATTATTGCATGTTGTCACAGAAATAAATCGCAATTATTGACAAGATTTGAATCACTGTGCTCATACTAAGACTTATTAACAATCAACGGAACTAAATACTCAGCATTCCAAGAAGCTGCAAGAGCTGCAAGTTTATCAAACCTGAGGACTTTATCAATTAAGTGTTTAAAATTGTAACTTAGTGATGAATTTAACTGAAGAAGAGTGCTATTAACGAATTTTACGAAGAAAAAGAACAGAAAAATAGGACTGCATAATGCATGTAAATTATAGTTTTAGAATTTGAGCAATGAGTATGAACAGCTGTATAATTTGTGCAATGGTGGTTGGTCCTCTGTTATGTGGTCAATGGGTATTTCCCCGCCATGTTCTAATAAAAAATAAACTTTTGAAGTAAAACTTCTTTGTGGACGGGAGTGAATGGAAAATTTACTCAGTTTTGCGTAACAGTGAAAAGGCGAACGGAAGTAGTGATTCCCCCCATCCACCCAAAACGTCGCCATGTTGAGGAGATAGCGAGGGGAAGGAAAAGAGAGCGGTTGGGGGGGGGGGGGTAGTACTCCACGTGACTTGAGTCATATCCGTGAAAAAGTCGGACGATTTCTAAGGGGGAATTGTGCATCAAAAGTATATCTTGCTGCTATGGACGAAAGGCACTTAGGTATTGGTCACATTAAGTGGGGGTAGGTACCCTTGCTACTCTCGTAAGGAGCTCGCGTGGCGTATTTTCATAGTTTTTATGTAATAAACGTGCCGTTTTCAACAAATAAACGCACCCAAAATATTACCATTATATGGCTCTTTCCGTTATGGGAGTGTCTGGGGTATTGTGTATATGTCACTAACGTTCGCGCCAGAATCGCTACGGATAGCGTCTTGTAAACAAACCCAGTGACTTCTATTAGTGATGCATTAAGTTTATATTATTAATTTTTATGTCCATTGAATCAAAATAAATTTTGGTCAGATAGCCTAGAACAAATGCAAAAAGAGGAAAAGAGTTTCATGAAAGAAAAAAAAAGCAAAACTAGCAGCAATTCCTGGCGAAAGTCTATATATCACCAGGTAATTCTGCCGCAGCTTTTATCATCTTTACCCATAAACTTTTAGTGCTGTACACATCAGAGGCTGCTGCAATAATTGGATCCGATGATGATTAAAAGCGGATTATCTTAACTGGAGACTTTAATGTTAATTTTGCCTCAGAAGAAGCAAAGTCACTCATTGATTTCTTGAAACGGACTCTGAATTTGGCAATGAATACTGATTCTAAAATAGAAAAACAATATACGGAACCACGATAGATACAGTTTTCTCACATTTTCTTGATTGACTACAATCGAGGATTTTTACATCCTACTTTAGTTACCACACACTTATTGTATCTTTCTTGGAAAATGATGATGCAGAAAATTGAATAAAAATATTTTCATACAATAAATGAAGTTCGAATTTTATTTGATTAAAGTTATCTCAGCAGTTTAATATAATTAGATCTATTCCTGCATTTACGGCCAACGTCGCCAAAGAAGTTTCACTTCTATCACGTGCCTTTCCACGTTCTTTTTTTTAAAGAAGAAAAATCTATAATTTAGAAATTATATCCAAGGTATTTTAACTCTCTAACTATAACTTAAATATTTAAGGCTCATTCCACATACCCTTAAATGCATGTTTGACTTATTAATTCACTTCATAAATTAATATATTATTATAATTAGACTTCAATATCATTAGTTTAATTAGATAATGCTGACTCTGAATATGTTTTATTTCAATATAATTAACATAAATTAAAGAAACATTCATTAACATTGATAATTAGCAAATTATAATCATTATTAAGCGTAGACTGCATTGCGAATTTTATTTTCTTTTAAATTTAATTCATAAAAAGAACTTTGATTATATATATATGATGCATCAAGTACATTGTAAACTACTTTACACTAGAAACATATTTTACGCTTGAAGTTACTTTTTCGAATTTTCCTTTTTTTTCTTCTTTTTTTGTGAAACCTTGCTCAATAACTCAAAGCTTCTGGAAAAGTAACAGTTGTTTGACACTTTGTAAATTATCCAACTTAGCTAATGACGATAGTGCCTAGAAAAAGTCTTGAGAGATGCCATGGTTTCCAACTTAATTAGTCTGATCCTTAATAGTTGTAGGGAAAAAAGCAATAATTACTAACCACTAAAGGACTGTGCGCAAATTATAAGTTCCTAAAAAAAGAGGTTTTGAAGTCTCTAGAGTTATTTCAAACCCGTAAATGTAAATGTTATAAATAAAGAGTCGATAACCTTATCATTAAGCGAAAGAGGAAACAAATATTTTGAGGTATAAGACTTACTTTGAGCCAGACAGTGTTTAGTGTAATATTTTTGTTCAAGACATTTGTCGTTCATCATTTCTAAAAATTGTTTTCTTAAAAAAAAAAGAAGGAAAATACGAGTCTGAAGTTAAGTAGTACTTTTCTTTTTAAACTTATTTATTTCATGAATTTCGTATTATACTGTATAATTAACACACTAGTTCTTTGAGACATTTTTTACATAGTGAACGTGGCCACAGTAACCTAATAGTTATTTCTCAAACCCGTGATCAGTGCGTCATGAGTTCGAGACCTAGTGCCACTGAAGACCCGCCGTATAAAAAGTTTCAAACACGTCAAATCTGTAGAATTTCAAAGTCCTATCGTTGGTGTATTTTGGAGAGGGGGTGCCAGCACGGGGTTTGTCTTCTTTTAACCGAGATTCAAAATTACAAAGTCCGTTGCTAATAGAACGTTATCAATTGCTTTATTGTACGACATTAATAAAATATTCACTCGTTATTTAGTGAGCAAAGCTGAAATTTTTAAATTCAGAATTGCGTCAATGTTTTTTAGTGTTACTAATGAATTCAGGTACTTGTAATTTAAAATTGTATCAAATCTATTAACTCTATACTTGTTATGATTTGCGAAATTCGTGTTAAAATAAGCACTGTTTTCAGTTTGAATTTGTATTTTATTTTAAAACTAGAGCATTTGTTTAAATATATAAATCTAAGTTTTTTACACAATAAATATTTTTAATTCCAAATAGGATTCAAAACAATATATAAATTTCATTAAAATGCTCTGCTTAAAATCTTTATAAGTTATTACTGCACTGCTCAAAAAATTAGGGAAGGAAGCAAAAAAGGGAAGATACCTTCGATTTATCGCCGTGCATGGGCATAAAAGGAAGAGATAATACAGATAGAAAGAAGCAAAAAACAATTGTGTGGGAGCCTTAGTTCTTTGGATTGATATAAACATGAAATGGTATTTCAGAGCAACAATTTGTTTACTTATAAATGACAAAATATGATTGTTTGGAAACGATGCAGAATATTTAATATGGTGTAAGGTTCCCCCCCCCGAAGCTGCTAAGACTGCCACAAACCTGTTTTGCGTGGAAGCGATGAGGTTATCAATAAGACTTAGGAGAAGACTCTTCATCTCTTAAGGAAGTCTGATTATCCTGTTGTCCCAGTAACAGAAGGCTTTGGTTTTGAAGCAACACTTTGTCCAAGTTTATCCCAAAAACACTTGATCGAGTTAAGATCAGGAGAGCATACTAGCCATTCAATATGCTGTATTACTTCAACTTTAAGAAAGTTCTCCACGTGACTAGCTGTATGAGGACTGGTATATTATCTTTGCTTTAAAGAAAAAAAATCACCAATGGCTGCAAAGTAAAGCATGATATGAGATCTCAGGATATCGCTTGCATACCTTTGAGCCATCAAATTGCCATTCCGTATGACATGCAAGTCAGTATGTCTACTCATGCTGATTACAGTCCATATCATCAAACCACCTCGTTCTGAAATGTGATCTTTCTTGAACGAATATAGCTTTATTTCGAGTTCCTCTGCTTCGCAATACCAAATCACGTCTGGTTTTGCACGCTAAACTGAATCGGAACAAGACTGAAAATAACAATTTACTCCAACACTTTGCATACAAATTCGATACTGAAAAGCCCATTTTCTATGGGAAGCACTGTACCTTGCTGTTAACGGAATACACACCATTGGATAACGTGCATACAGACTGCCACCATGAAGTCTATTTCAGATCGTTTGACTTGACATTTTTAGTCATGTTACTAAAGGAAACTGTCTTTAAATCTGAGTCACATTGCCTGTTCTGTCGCCATGAGCTTTTAGCAGGATATATAGGTCATTATTTGTTGTAGCATCACAAGGAATCCAGTCACCTGATAATACCCCAAGCTATGGAATCCGGTTAAACAATTTGGCGGGACAGCTACTTTTTCTCAAGGCAGCAGCCAAAAGGGTGAATTTCACTACTGAAACAACTAAATCAATATTTCTGCACTTATATCCTTTTTTTTACAGTTTTTGTCGACACGAACGTTGATTTATTTGCATATGGAAGCTTTCTTCTGTTTTCTGCTACACTTTAGACTTTGGATGCTTTATCTTACATAATTTATCAGAAGAAATATTTTGAATAATTTCGTTAAATTCGTGTACTCCCGTAATTTTTAACAGTGCATAAAAGTAAGAAAGCTTGATTTTCAAAATAAATTTTTGTGGTTGATTAAATCTTTATTTCATTATTTCCCTATTCTAAGTACAGCATAACTTGTGAAATAATACACATAAGACAAAAATTTGTTGTTACTGAAAATGTAGCAGAAAAAATCATTTATTGATATATAAGTTTAACCGTACCCAAATTATGAGTCAAAGTTGGCTATAATTTTCGTTTGTCTTAATATGTACTCAGATCCTTCTTATAAAAAAAGATTTTTAATATTACTAATAGAATTAGATGCATTTTTTTTAAAAAAGAAAGCATTCATAAGGCTTTAAATATAAAGAAAATTAGTAAAAAAAAAAGAAGAATTAATACAAGTCTTAATCTCGCAGGTGTAACTGACTTATCTACATTATTAGCTTTCATAATATTAATGTGTTACAACTTAAATTTTTAGGTAGTCAATATTGGTAATATTTATATTTTTCTAAGAAATCAGTTATGTTCCGTATATATTTTTAAATAATACGCAAACTAATTATTGATTACTTTTACAAGTAATTATTTGTCTATCTCTGAATTATCTGCATTACCAAATTGAAGATTTACATTTTGTCCGAATTTAATTGAATTATGATTTAGTTTCTGCAAAAGAGAATTAATAAGCTGATCCTAAAAATACACTAACATTTCTCTACTTTTCTGTATGGTAGCATTTAAATAAAAATTATTTCTCTGACAATTTTTCATTGATTTTTATCAAATTCTTAAACGGTTTAATACAAAATAAACAGTTTAAGTTTTAATTTTTTTTATCTTCAATATTCTTAGTTTATATGCAATACTTCTGAAAGTAAAAAAGCACATTTTGGACAATAATTTATGTAAAACGGTGTTGAAATAATAGCCATATACGCTTAAATGATTTAGGTTAAATTTGAATAAATATTTCATACATTAATTTATGAAATTTAAATTATACCTATCCAATTACCCACAAAATTAATAGCTAATATTTATAACTAATGCAAAATATAACAATTAAACAGGTAAATTTATAGAAAAGCGCAATAATTTGTAATATTTAAGCAGAAATTCAGCGCAATTAAAACCATGCATTTCTTTCTTTGAATATTTACCGTTCCCATATATTTCTATTATTTGCCGCAATTCCTACTGAAATGAAATGTGTATTTCACTATTTTCTTTTCGAAAGATCGTTTGTTCCAAATTAGTTGGTTTTAAATTAATGGAATGTTCAATTATGCAAATATACACCAAAATGTTTCATAATTTTTGTTTATTTTCTACCGTAATAAAAGCTTTCAAAGTATGTAATTGAAAATTAAGTGTGTATATAAGCAAATTATAAACACAAAATAATAGCTAATTTTATTATAAATGATTTTTTTCAGAAAATGAACCAGAATCATAAATCTTTAAATTGCGTTGCATTCACTGAACGTTCAGTATTAGTATAGCAAACGTACATAAAAAAATAAATATCAGATTTCTAATCATTTTATTACAGGTGTTACAAAACTTTATTATTTTTACTTTACTTTTAATTGTGAATTTTTAAAAGTTTGATTTGAAAAGGATTTTCTATGCAAAAATAACTATACTTTATTGCTATATAGTTATGTTGTATGAAAACTAAAACGAATGCTGTGTAATAATGAAATTTGGTTTGCTCTTATCATGATTTATTTATAATGATAATATATGTAAGCATGGAAATATTTATTTATAGATATCGATTCTCAAACTTAGTAAGAGCGATTGTTCATCCACGTATATGTATATATGTGTTAAATCGGGTTTTTTAAAATTTTTTTTTTACTGGTAGACATATTTGTCGGGAAACCGTACAAAAGATATATGACTTGATCAATAAAAAGTGGATACCTTTAACCTTATCATGTTATTTAAAAAAGAATAGCTTAAAGTAAGATAAAGATTGTACTTTTTAAAACCATGTAAAATAAAGAAAAAAATTGGCTTTTGAGTTTTTACATACGTGTATTTACATTTACACACTTAGTAATAACATTCGATTTTTGCATTTAATATTGTTAACGTTTACATGCTTAGCTTTAACATTAAACCCATATGAGATTTCCTTAATAACATCAATATATAAAAACAGAGACCTATATAAATATTCTTTCGAAAGAAATTATTCTTCCTTGGATGGTTCTCAAATAGAGTTGCGAGTTACATTTGCCCTATCCAGAGCATCTCAGGCATACTCTATGATATGAGGTCTGGAGATCTAAATGGCCAATCTATTCGGTGAAGACCAGATGAGCTGTATGTGCCTCACGTTGTCATAAATTAAAATAAATTCAGGGACAACTGCACCCGTGAAAAGGTGAATATAGGGGTCCGAGAACTCATCTCTATTACTCTCAGCAGTCACAGTACCTCTCTCAAAGAAATGGAGGTGTATATGGCCATCCAACGTGATGCCTGCCCAAACCAGCAAGCCTCCGCTATCGTAATATTCAATTTCTCGGACATTGGCGTGCAGGTAACGAGTCCTTGCTTAATTTTATATGCTTATATTGAGAGAACCAGAAGCCCACTATATGAACTTATAAATTCCCTTATTTCCATTATAAAGTCACTGTATGAGGCCTATTTATCTGAAAGAGCTGACCGTACCCCCTATTAACTAATTTTTTTATTATTAATATCTTCTGCAACTGCTGTTTCCTTTGTCCCTACTTTAATGATGGTTACGTATGATCATTCATGTGTATTTCAACGGTTTAATGGCTATTTTTTTTCATTACATAACTCTGCTTATATACCAAATTTCATTAAAGTCCGCTCAATTGTTCTAGAGATAATCGGAAAAATGTAAAAATTCTCTTAATATTAAACACCAGTGTATTAATAATTAATTAGTCGTATACCTCTGCTTGTTGATAATTAACGTATTTATTTACTGCGAGGCGAATTGAAATCGTTTCTTGCTCGAAACATTTTGCGCGTCTATTGCGTTTGAAGCCAATGGAGATTTTCATTTGCCAATGAAGTTTTGAGAAAATGGATTGATCTTCGAATTATTTTCCGATAAACACTTTTTTTTTACCGGAAAATCTCTGTTAACTAAAGTTTTTCAGAGGAACAATAAGATATTTTAAATCGTATTAAGGTAAATAAACTATAAAAAATCGTCTTAAAAATGAAGCTTGAATTTTTTTTTAAATGCGTGTCCAGTTTGGATTTTAAAATCATGTGAAATACGTATTTGATATGTGTATTTATTTAAATTTCATTATATTTCTTATGACAAAAAAATAAATTAGGGGATTGCGGATTAAAATATTTTTAAAAACAGATAATTTGCTCGCTATTATTATTATTATTTAAGGTCACTGAAGCATAAAATCATCATTTCAATATGAACGCAACATTTTGATTTATCCAAATTATGTTAAAAATATAAAGACTCGATTTTAAAGTAAGCTACAGATTGTGAAGGAAATAGTTCATTTAGTACTTAACTAGTTTTGATCTTTTTAACTGCCTTCTAAATTTTCTCAAACTTATTATTCAGCTTTGTTTTAGTAGAGTATCAATGCGCAGAAAGAATTTCATATCATTATTTGATTTTTTTATTTTCCTGAAGCCTGCTGCAAACTTACTCTTCAATAACATTTTGATATCACCCATCCGGTGTAGTGGTTAGCGACGCTGATTGCTGTGTCGCTGGGCCTGGGTTCGAATCCCAGAGAATGCATGGATGTTTGTTAATGTATAGTGCTTTTGCGGTATGGGGGTACTCTAAATAGTAGTTGAGTCTTAAGTTCTCTCGTGAGGTTGGTGTAATTGAATCAGAAGTGGGAATCCTCTGATCACCCCCTGTTCTCCCTCAAAATTGGGATACAGCCACAATGTACTGTCACCTGCATGGTGCTCAAAGCTTCGGCTAACGGCAGGGGTACAACCTAGCCCTTTGCCAGGATGTATTTCGTGAACCTCGATCTGGCACTTGCGAATCAGGTAGCATGAGAAACAACAACAAATATCTTGATAGATAATTCTTACTTAGCTACTTTTAAAAAAATGTGTATTTAACGATAATACAGAGATACGGATATGTAAGATACTTAGATCTGAATACTACTAGTAGATTAGATCGACTTATACTGATAGATCTGAAGATCGGTGAATTGTTTCGATATACTCAAAGAAGTAGTTTTTACATTCATATGACCCTAATTTTCCAATGAACTCCCTTCTATTATGTCTTCCTTTAAATTTTATTTAAATCATATGTCTAATTGAAAAAAAATAATTATTAAAGTTAAACTTAAAGAGCCTTCTTCATAACTTGTGTACTAATTATTTATATTCCATATCTTGTTTGGTTTTAAGAATTGGAAGCTCTAAAGAACATGAAATTGATCAGTTACTAGAAGTTGCAAAAGTACATTTTTCCAAGAACATTCACATTTATAGAGTAAAATTTTATACAATAGAAATTGTCTACACCAAAATTTAAGAACAGAGTTAACATTAATACAACTCTGAAGCCGTATTTTAATTAAAAAGTATTAAATGTAAATATATACTTTTTATTAACAAGATTTTTGTCAATTATAAATGAAGTTAAACATTCCCTACAATTTCAGGATAATTTCTTACGTGTAGCATAATCAAATGATTTTCTTTATGATATTACATTCAAAACAAATAATTTTGTCAAAATATATAAAAACACATAAAAGTTCTAAGAAATTAATCCTAATAAATTATTTACTACATTCAGACAATTTATATTTCAGAATGATTTTGATTTCATGATTGATTTTTCATTTTGAATTTCTCTTTATACCTCAAACATTATTATGCAAACTTATAATGTCTCATTTGAATTTTATAATTTATTTTGATAAAACAGCTATATCAATAGTTTCACAAATCTAGTTTCTCGTAAGTTAAACAATGTTTTTTTTATTTGCACTACTTGCTTTAAAATAAGTCCATGTAGAAAAAGACTGAGTTTCAATAAATATCTCTTTTCAATATATTTATAGAAAAATATTATTAGAAGCTATATCTGATAATTCAAGGAGTAAAAACATGTTAAATTCAAAACAAGTTTTTAAGAAACATGGACATTTTTTCCTAGAGATTCTTCAGTTATTTTCAACAGAGAAAAATTCTAAAAATGTTGCCAAATATTTTCTTTACTTTTATTAAATCGTCAATCCCATTCATAAAACATTTCTAAGTACTCAGTAACCTACCCTTTTCCTTTATTTTTATTTTTCATTTCAATTTCCAGTGATATCAATGAATCCAAAATCCAAGGCTGTATACCTAAGGGACGCTTTACTTTTAAAATTGGATTCGCTGGTTCTTCAGACATTGAGGAATTTTCTTACAAAACTTTTTTGAGCACATTTATTTACCTACATATTTCTTTAGTGTGTTTTCCTCAAAATTCCTTCGCTTAGCTCCTTTGAGCGGCTTCTTTGAGACGAGAAATGTGTTAAAACCATTTTACAGAAACAAAGTTCTATCTCAAATATTATTTTTAGCTTTCCGATGTATCTTTCTCAAATCCTTATTCAAATAGGCTTTGAACCAGTACGCTTTGAAAAGTTTCCTAAGCGCTTTCAAAAAGCTCGCTTATTTCCTCTTCTAGTTCATGTTGTGTAAAAAGCTTTAGTATAAATAAAAGAGTCACAAATACCAGAATAATTTTGACTATATGATATATATATATGTGTGGGGATGCGTGCATGTGTGTGTGTGCATATTCCAATTTTAACACTATTTCCTTGGATTTTTAAAATTTAATTATATACAGAAAGAGTAACAACAAGCAATTCTTAATTTATTATCAATCATTTTGAATAAAATCGAATAAAAATATTACGTAAAGATTCTTAGTAGTTCTTTTACAATCTGTAAAACTATTATTTTTTATTTTAATATCGTAGTGATATTATTTCAGGAAAAAACCTACAACATAATTTTATATAATTTGCAAGCGAATACTTATTTTTTTATTGGATGTATTTTGCATAATTATATCAGAGTGCAAATGAGATAGCACATATTATCCCAGGAACATACGCTTGCAGAATAATTAATTTTTATTTTGTATTTGCTTACACATTTATTAGCATTTCAATATAATAATTGTAGTTTGTGAATTAATTAAAATTCTTACGAAATTACAGTTGATTATAATGCTGAATGTTGTTGGTTTTTCAGAAAAATTGTGTTTTTGTTGAAATTTATTTTTATGTAAATATTAATAAATCATATACACTTTTTTTTAGAAATTGCAGATGCAAAATGATTTTTGCGTTCAGTTTTAAAAATTTTAAAGTAATTTATTATACTATTCGCTATGTTTATATAATAATTGTCTTAATGAATGAACGAACATTAATTGCACCTCTCCTATATGAATGTATAATACATTAATCATATAGAATATAATAATAATATTAATAATATAATAATTGCGATTTAATAATTATCTTTTAAATACGTTACAGAAAAACTTACACAAGCTTTTATATATACATACATATATATATATATTATCTTTATACGAAATTTATAATAAATGAATACAATTTTATTTGATTACAAATGAATTTATTGATAGCATGTTTTGTTACTTTTAAATTATGAGTGCATCAAAAATGTAATTATGAATTACACAATTCCCGGACATTGTTAGTGATCAATTTTTTTTTATATTTGATTATCAGTGCTTCTATAAAAAGATTTCAGAGTTGAATTAAAATTGGCTTTGGAAACTATACTTTAAATGTACACATATATGTATGATCAGAGTGGTAATGTCTATTTCTTTGGCACTTTTAAATTAAGTAATTATTAATGGAACAATTGAACATTAGAAAATATTTTGACACAGACTTATGTAAATTTATCTGAATTTACTCAGTAAATACAAAACTGGAAGCACATTACTCAGATTTACATTATACACATTAAAACATATTTTTTAGATATATATAATTGTTATTTACTTTACTTTATTTATTATGTTCATTGTGCTAAAATAAGGTTTTTTTATTGTTTATTTATGATTTGTATCACACTGATTCATGAGTTACTTTTATTTCATTAATAATGTTATATTTATTAAAAGATAGCAGCATATATTAGAAAAATTATAATCAGAAATGTGTGATAAAATCGTGTGAAGTTTAAATAAGAAAACAAGTTTATATTTTTATTAAATTATCGATCAATTTGTTATATTTTTCCATTTTTTTACTTTTAGAGAGATCGTCACAAAATTTTAGAATGAATGCAACATTGCGAACTTCTCCAAATAACGGATCTATATCAACTTATTTACTTTCATTTCTTTTGACATCTGCTCCTTTTTTGTCACCAACAGTACCAAGTAAGTTTATTTTAGAAAGTTCAAAATAAATTTATACGACATTTATATTTTACTCAACGGAATAAGAATTGAAAATACATCAACTGCCATTTATTTGTTCACTTTAGAATTTTATTTTTGAGATTTGTATACAATGGTTTGAAATTTCACTCCTATAGAAAACATTTAAGAGATTTGAAGGATCTTGATAGTACACTTTATGGGTCAAAGAAAGGACTTCGAAATGTGTAGGAAAAAATTTATCTGAAAATATCTTTAAAATAAACATTTGCGATTTTTAACCTTTTCTAAAATGAAGTATAAAAAAGTGTATTGAAAAAGGATTCTATCTTTATCGTTCAAAGAATCGTATTTGATAAATTTTTCTATGAAATATAAAAAGAAATATTCACTAAACTTATTAAAAATATGTACCTTGAATAGCTTCAATTTATATTATGTTCCTTGTTTTTAATTCCATAATTGATACCCAATATTTGTTTATTAGAAAAACATTGTTCTACGAATCATTTACGATGAAGTAAGCATGATTAGTAATAAATTATACTCCTTTATTTGTAACTTTTTGAAATTTTGTTTTATCATGTTTTACTATGAAGAATGTGTCTTCTCCTTACAGATCCCTGTGTTTATAAGCATAAAAGAATGTGTCTTCTTCTTACAGATCTCTGTGTTTATAAGCATAAAAGCTTTAAAAAAACATTATTTGTTTTTGCACAAAGTTATCAGTTCCAAATTTCTCTCCACTTCTATCCACTTTTTCACTTTTTGACTATGGAAGCATTTCGCAAACCTCTCTATTAGCCTAAATTTTTTTTAATTATATTTTTTTGAAAAAAAAAATAATTTAATACTATACAACTAGTGAAGAACTTAAAAGTGCAATGAATTGTAGTTGCGTACCAAAATATTATGACAATATTATTTTAAAGTTCTTTAATAACTATAGAGGATTTCCGCAAACTTTTCAAAATCATGCTTTTTGAAACTATTAATTTACTTTTATGGAGCTCAGATTTTTTTGTGATTCTCTTTGAATTTCCAGCCTAAAGTGAAATGAGAACATAATTATCTTATTTATTATAACCTAAGATTTATATTTATATACTATATTAATGTTTTACCACAAATATTTAAAGTATCATTCAAACATGTTTGAGTCTGCTTAATAAGACCTACTCCTCATAAGTTATTAAACAAGATTTAAAATATTAAAAATGTACCTGTATCTATACAAGGGTATTATTACCTTTGATATAAGCTTTCGATTCTAAAGTGCGTAATCTTATAAAAATGATCAATTACATGTATCCATAATACTGATGATTATCCAGTTGAATTCCCTTAATAATATTGATCCATCTTTATGTCATGAAGTTCATCGCCCTTTTCAAATGAACTTCAAGGAAAATAATCTTTTCAGAGTGATCCTCCATTTGCTGAGTACCGTAAGAGGTTGGCTTAAATAATCTTGCTTAAAAGCTTTCCATAAATTATTGCCTTAGATCAGGAAAACTTCCTAAAAATGGTTTGGGAGTCCTAACTCATCACGAGAATTTATACGAATTTTAAATTTAAGCTTTGATTTTTTGTTAAAATAAATTCGAGATACATATATTTGTTGTATATTGCGATTAATGTAAGTCAAGTATTTCTTTGAAAAGTTATTAAAGTTTTCTTCTCTAAGTCTTCTATTTACTGGCAAAATTTCTATGCAGTGTTTTAAAGCATGGTAAAAGGATTAAAAAAAAATATAAAAGATCTCTTTTAAAAAGTAAAATTTTAAATGTTGAGTAATCTGTTCAAAAATCTCTTTAAAAACTATTTCAAATTATTCATACAGTCAAACAATAGTAAAAGGAAATTAAATAGCATAAATTAAGCGCTTGTTAGAATTGTTTTTTGTTGTTTTATATAAACTGAATTCTTAAGCATTAAAAATGTCTTAATGCAACTTGAAATATTAGTTGATTGGAATTAGCAGGAATAAAATATTGGAAAAGGCGTAAATCAATATGTGTTAAAGATGGTAATAAATTAATGTAAGTAATGCGCAAATTTTATAAATGGTACAATGTAAGGAACTTGCTAAATTTGTAATACCTACAACAAACTTCCTTTTGCTATTTTCTGAAACTTAAAACCTTAAAAATGTAAACTAAGTATTTACTTCTGAAATTAGTGTTTAGAAAATCATTTATTTGAAACTAAAAAATCTGAAACCATTGAAATTTTTTTTTTTTTTTTTTTTTTTTTGCTTTTTGTTTAAAGAAATTAAGTTCACCTGTCATTTTATTTAAATATTTAAGGCAGATAAAACAACTTTTGATAGCAAATGAAACTACACCATGCCCTTTAAAAAGGAAATCGTATAGCTCATTTATAATTTTTTTTTTTTGGTAAAAAAAAGGGAAATTTTGGTTTTATGTAAAACATCAAATTCTAGAAAAAGCTCCAACGTATTTTAAGTTTGAGGCCTAAAAACTCAATTTTTACTTAAAACTAGATCTCTAGTATTTAACAATTACGTTCGGAGCTCTAGTTGAGTGCTTTGTAGTGACATTTCACTGCTCTCTCTCTCGTCTAGTCCAATCATTCAGTCAAGACGATCATTGGACTTGATGTAGTAGTTCCGGTCGAAGGCCATAATCAGTGCTTCAAGTGATCTTGTGCGAGCATTGGAGCTTAACTATCTTGTTAAAATTTAAACAATAAACTAGGAGA